>KZ308362.1:647856-678251 GCA_000376725.2 Ladona fulva | reverse complement strand
TATATTTATGTATAATATTGTAATATGTTTCTAAAAAATCTTGAATTATTAATATTAAATAACTATTAACATCATATCACTTTTCTCCCTTTTCGTGGTATTAGTTCTGAACTTGTGACGGGTCTTGACCAAGTCTCATGTCCCTGTACATTTCCTCCAACTAGTTCTAATTATTATTTCTATTGATTAAATACTAACCATCATTTTATACAAAAAAATGCGGAGAAACCACGATCATGCTCATATACATATGTTTGATATACATATGTTTGCACATATGTATATCACGGAGCGTAGAAGAAGGCAAAAATAACTACCCATTTTTTTAAAATTATTGGAGAATATTTCCTTCTACCAAAAAGAAATAGGAGGTGCTCACTGTACGCGGCTGAATGAAATATTAAAAATAATGGTGTCAAAATCTCTTCCAAATATTCTTGTTTGTACTATACATTTACGGAATTCGTATGGAGGCGAGAAGGAATTGACCATCCCACGGCTATAACACCAGTCGCTGGGAATCAAGTACCCGCCCATCTGACAACACTTCGCGGAGAAAACGCCTGGAAACAACAATTTCGCCACGCAAAATGTCTCCCGAATCCATCCAGCGGACGTAATCATTCGACTTTACTCGCAAGGCGACAAGAATAACGAAAACCCACAACTGCGGTCCAAAGCCGAGAACGAAAAAATAGAGATAAAGGGAAGTAGTCCAGTCACTTGGAGGGAAATTCGGGTGAAACAACGAGGAAATTTACGCCTCTTTCCCCCTCGGAGCATGTTTTATAGGAAAAGAGGGAGGGGATTCGCTAGAAGCGGAAAAATGCTTTAGGAGCCGTTATATGAAAATCTTGCAATATGGGAGACATTCGTCAAGACGTCCTCCGTCCCTCATGGCGGGCCAGCCGCTAAGCGGGCAATTTCTCCACGCCGGAGAGGTAAAATTACGCCATCTGTAACAAATCACACCCTTCCTCGCGACAGATATGTATTTCGGGGAAGATTCCCCTGGACCACCGACGTATCACTTCTGGGCTCCAGTCAACTCCTTTCACTCCACGGAAATCTTTCGGGAGATGTAGAAGCTGGCACTTTTCATAATTTTCACCCGGATTACTTCTTTATCACCCTCCTTTGATAGCCGGGTGTTCTTGTTTGCGCCATGGAGGAAGGATTCCAGGGATAACAAAACACCAAAGCAGGGATTAAATTTATTTCCCTCTTGTCAAACGGGGAAAACGTCAACGGTCGAAAGATATTCTGGTCGTGGGGAAGTCGTCCACGAACTCTATTGACGATGCCTATTTAGGAAGCAGTCTCGGAGACGCCTCTAACCATGGAGACCTCACGGAATATTTTCCTGACTTCCACCTGTCCACCGTAAACATGGATCCCTCAGTATTCTGAGCGAAAGCGATAGTACCGCTAACCCCTCTCTTCTTCCAACTTCTCGGCTATAGTCTCTGCTGCAAGATTTGTGAGTAGCTCTGATCCCAAAGACTTTCCTCGAGGCCATGAAAATTACGATCCAAAGAGACGACTTCCACTCCCCCCAGCTTTCCTAACCTCCTCTTTTCTCTCACTCCATTCCCTTCCTTTCCAGAATTTATTATTACGGCCTATATTCAACGCCAGCGGCAGCTTTCAAGCCGGTCTTTTCGGAAACAGCTAACCGAATGGTTGAAGGCTTTATATAAGTCGGCCGGGAATATGTTATAACGTACTGCGGTCTGAGAAATCCCTAACGATTCGTAATTGGGAGCCGTTTGTGTTTAACATCCGTATTACACGATGGATTTGACTGAGGGAGTGACAAAAAAGACGACGGTGGCGCCGTAAAAGCGGCGAAAGGAAGAAGTATGGAGAAAAAAAGAGATCGAAATGGTTCAAATAGCTATTTGTTGAGTTGGTGTCTGGAGGGCGGGGAAAAGGAGAAGAGAGTCGTTTTCTTCTCTTGTCTGAGCAAGAAAGGGATTCTGGAGATAGAATTGTCTTTATTCTTGTTACGAGCCGTAGACCGGTACAGACCAAAATTTCCTTCTGCCACCCATTCCTATGTAAACGACGTCGCTGAAAGAAACTGAAACATTTCAGTTCGCCGATCCGCTTTCCTTTTTCCCATCTCAGGTGAGGAAAACGTATCGCGAGCAAATATTCGAGCCGCCCTTAAAAAGCTCGCGAGGAAAACAATGTGCTTTGTGTAAAAACCTATCGATTTGCGTCGAGCCATTAGTTGGTGCTCATTCCAGGCCGTTTTTTCATCGAATGCTAAATCGGATCGGCTCCCCTTTCTGTTTGCGGTCGGAGATAGAGGGAATTCAATGAAATCGCTCTTACGTAATCTTCCTCCCGCTGAATGTTGCCATCAATAATTGTTTGGCGTGAGTAAAAGGTTTTCCTAATCGATACGAGAAGCGATACTTTCCGATCGTTTGATTTATGCCCGACCGCGTTCAAGTTCCCCGTGTGTACCACGCGTCACTTTCCAAAAGAAGAGGAATAAAACGAGCCTTTGCTACTCGGAATAGGTTTTTGATCGAGTGGCAGCAAATATTATCTGCGGCCTATCTGTAATGAATGGCTCGTTCTGTCCGAGTAAACGTAAATTATAGAGGAAGAAAAAGGTTTAGTGTTTTTGTGCCTGATGGATAAACGAAATTTCGAGGAATTAAAGGTTTATGTTCGCAGCTGTGGGAAAGGAATTATTTTATTCCGTCTTCAAATATTTTTTTGCGTTTCTATCGAAAAGTCGGCACGGGGAATCGTAAAATGCGATTCTCAAAATCCACACAAATACCTCTGTATGACGTTTTTCTTGGTGGGCAGTTTCGATTACGGTACAAGGCTAAAACTAGAATCATGTGTCATACACTTGCTGAAGTCCTCAGCCAAGGTACATCGGTGAATTCTGTGTACTTGTACTTCTGTGTACTTGATTCGAATAGCTATAAATGCCTCCTTTCATGAGCAGGAACAACATCTTAGGTTTAATTATAAGCTAAATTCGAGATTTGTGTTTTATTTCTTTGGGTATTTTTTATATTTTCAAGGGATTTTTGTTTTCAGACGTTTAAAATGCTAATTTCTCTTTGATTTTTATTGTGAATTAGTTTCAGTTAATTTTATTTCAGTACTATTCAAGTGATTTTCATATACTACACAGTTTACTTCATATCTTTTTGCTTGTACTGGAAGTAGAATTGCGCAGGTTTTTCACACCCCCTTCTTTGTGAGTGTTTTCCTGCTGTTGTTTTTTTTCCTAAGATATTACTTAGGTTCTCTACATCCACCAATTCTTCTAGATATATGGAAGAAGAGAATTTCTAGTCTTCAAGAGCTAAGACATAATAATTGGAAATGTAGCAGTATTTCGAAATCTTCCATATGTTCACCTATGTCTACAGAAATGGGCGTGTGTTTAGTGTCACCATTCCGTATATTAAATATTTAAATGGAAGCTGGTAATAAGGCATAGGATTTTTAATTTTTTTAAAAACTTTTTAACTCTGCAAACGAGCGTCATTTTTGTTTTGTTAAGGTTCATCACTGTGAAGCTGTACCATTGATCCTTCTCAATCCGAATCTTATCGAAACTTCACTGAATCTAAACCCAAGATCTTCCATCGAGATTCAGCAGCCGGAGGCGAGTGTCTCCTTATTTGTGCTCACTGCACTCCATTGTATAACTTGGTTAGTTCCAGTGTTATGTTCATCTCTTGTTGAATTCATATCCCTAAATACAAGGATTGCATTTAAAGGAAGCTGTTATGGAATACCAGGTCTGATTCTAGATTAGCAGAGCTTCATACTTTTTGGCAAGTAATTGGTAAAATTTTGGTGTAAAATTAACATAATAGAACAGTTTTCCCAATATTTGCAGTATCAAGTCCCACTTTCAATGTGCTCAAGAGTACCAAGTCTCATCAAGGTGCCAAAAGTTCTTATTAATTAAGATATAAATGTAATATTCTACGAACACTTAGTTGGAAGATGAACAAAGGCGAATCTATTGAGGATTTGTTTGCAACAAAGGAAAATATTAGAAAAACAAAAGAAAAAACGAGTAAAATGAAACCTGGGGGTTGATGCGTAAATTCAAAACAAGATTCGAATTCGAAATTGAGCCCCTATGCGAAGTCCTCCCGAAATATTCATGCTATAGACTTCGGGAGGAATTGCTTACGTGGTTGCACGGATAGCGGACCCCTTCGAATGTGATGTCATTGCGATTCAGACCGCCGAATTCGAAGCCGAAGATTTGAATACGACGCTTACGTGGTAACCCCCTGCTCGTTTCTCATTGTGCAGGCTCGTAATTCTCACTAGTTGGACGAGTCCCACCGATTGGGAAACAGTTCAGTAGAGTACCTAACAGCACTAACTAGCTGCAAACCCAGAACGTTCAATTTACCATTCTCTCCACTTCCATTAAAGCTTATTATAAAACTTATTTCAATGAGTAGTTCAGATCCACTTAAGTCATTGGAGTTACTCCCTATTTACTGTGTGTATCATGAAATCGATGTAGGAAGGCGTAACTGTGGAAAGCCATGAATAGAAGAACACTTGGCATTTTATTATATTGTATCGTTTTCAATGTAGATGTGGCAGGTTATCTATTTTGCTCATAAGGATCTGTAGTGAAGGACCAATCAAATAAATATTACTGTCCCATAACAAATATATCAATAAAAGCAATATAATTCGACAAGCATCGCGTACCCCTATTTACCTACGTTTCATTTGGTATCCCCATATCATACACAGATCATTCCCGAGAATGAGTGGGAAATTGGATAATAGAAACACATTATTCCCACGTTGAGAAATGAAAGTTTTCGCCCAAGGAAGCATACAAATACGCAGCTTGGGCAAAAAATACCAGGCAAATTAATTTTCACAACTTTTTATGCTTTACGTTCTAGAGAAGCAAAAAACTAAAATGTGATGTTTTATAAGAGTCAAGGCTTTTCCGGTTAATTTAGTGATCATTCAATTTTATATTGCAACTAAGGCCATTGCGAGAGTAAAATAAGCGTCCTCATCACCAGATAGGGCAACTTATGAGTGAAGTGAAAGGGAAGGAAAACTTGGTCGTAATTTGTGATTGAAACGCTGCGATAGTGCCTCCTGGATATGGGTTTTAACTACAAAAGTTTAGATTGGGAAATAGACACGGAGTAGAACAAGAAATGATCGTTTTGCGTCAAGGAAACAAACAGGAAGCAATCACTTCGTTTAACGGATGAGTTAGTGCAGGATTATCGGCAGAAAAACCTGACTGCAATAGGGAACTGATGTAAGTAGGAAAATTTCGAGTTTGATTTCAGAAATTCAATTCATGCTAAATGCTAACGCATTGAAGTACATGTTGAACATTGCCGTTTTATGCTTTGGAGAACTACTTCTTGAGTCACTATCTTTTCCTGAGAAGTTGACCATAGTTGTTAAACCTTTGCTTTCCAACCTTCTGTCATTCGCGGCTCACGCATGTATGAACTCAAATTTCGTGGAACCCTTAAATGCAACTTCGTCAGCTCTAGGTTTAATGCAATCGGGGATACAAGAGAAAAAAAAACTGCGAAAACGTGTTCATATTATAGTATGGAGTTCTTACAAAATTTACTAAATTCCTAGATTCCTAGATTTACTAGATTCGATCCAAAACGAGAGGTACGCCTTCACTGTAAAGGAAGGTAATTTGGATCAAGTTTGAATAATGGATCCATAGTAGCCGATTTTTTCACTTGATCCAGTGACTTTTCCCATATTTTGTGGCTTTTTACCGTGTTTGGCTTTTTTCTGTTTCACCACCTCGCACTTTATCTAGCGTACTGTTAAGCAGGCCCTCAACTACATACTTGTAACATTAATTTAAAAGTAAATTAAACAAAGTGTTTACACCAGGCAAGAAAACAAAATTGCGACGCACTTTCAAATAATAAATGCTTTACTTATCAATCAAAATGGCGTAAGGTATTGGTGATAAAATACTTATATACTTAAATTACATATAATATATACTCCTTATATATTTTTCTATTTTTACCGTTCACATGATAATTCAGATTTTACATGACCTATATTATTTCACTATATATACTCCTTATATATTTAAATTGTGCAATTCCTGGGCTGATATTATATTTATGAAATCGAATTTACGTCATTTACTATACTTATTTGAAATTTTTGGTGGTATATTTTTTTTCGTTTTTGCGACTAATGTGTAATGTAAATAATAGTATAATAAATAATGTTATATTATTGGTTCGTGTCTCTTGCCATATTTTACAGCGTGATTGAAGCCGACTCTTTTAGTAAGGTATTTATGTATCTTTTTCAACAAGTCTTTTATATGATTCCTTCGTTGAATTTATATACTGTATTTCTTATATGTATGTGTGTGTGTATATAATTAAAAAATCTGTTACTGGGCTCTCCCCGCCACAAATAAATAAAATAAAACATTACCTACATTTTAGGGAAGATATAACGATATTTTGAAAAATAAATTAACATCTCTGAATGCGGAAATGGAGTGAGACCGCTCTACGACTCAGCTCAACTGGTGAAAGCATCCGCCCGGAAAATGGAGGATCTTGGTTTGGATCCCAGTCACGTGTAACTGTTACACCTCCGTGTATTTCTTGGGAAAATGTTAAGTCTTACTCATCTACTGTTTATGATTGTAGAGATCTTTAGAATCAGCTGTGATTTACGACATTAACTATAGTAAATCCACAGACCAAACTGCAACGTAACAGCGTAGCGTGCAAGTTTTGTAGCATTGATTTTTTTGTTTCAGTAAACATAAGGAAAACATGCAAGGTGGGAAATATCAATGAGTGGACATTCGAAAGGAAACGCGTATGAAATACACGCATTAGCCGCATGGATGAAGAAAGGATAGTGAAACCTCCTATACTCCTTTTACCTTTCGGTAAAAGGAGT
This sequence comes from Ladona fulva, assembly GCA_000376725.2. NCBI lineage: Eukaryota > Metazoa > Arthropoda > Insecta > Odonata > Libellulidae > Ladona > Ladona fulva. The sequence goes on along the minus strand of KZ308362.1, from coordinate 671,294 downwards.
ATAGGAGGCCTACCATAAAGAAGGAAGAAGACGAATCTTTTATCGTTTTAGAAAAAGAAATGCACACATTTTCAGTAGTTCAGTAGTTATCTGATGTGTCAAATAAAGCTGTATGGAGTACTGTGAGAATTTGTTTACAGGATTTTATCCCAAATTTCATATTAGAAACGCTCCGGTTTTACCGTCAAGAAATAATGCTGTATTTTATAGATTCCTTTCATACTTTAAGGTTGATGGTTGGCAATATGTACTCATTAATTGCAAATTAGATTTTCTATATCCGAAAAAAATCAAATGTATGATATTTTCAGTTAAAATACGTAAAAGGAGCAGGATTTATTTTTCCATTACAACTGAAATTTCATCAGTTATTTTTTCTATTTGTCCTTCTACCTTATCTTTATGAATGAAATATTTATCATTTGTCTTTAGGCAGGGATAGAGGAAAATGTACCTTTTGTTTACTTTTGTCTCAGTCTTGTTTATGACTGTGATGATATGAAAGCAACTGAGGTATGAGTTATGCTGAATAATAGAATTAACTAAAGTTTCTCCTTATGCAATGTTACGAAAAGTGTTATTCGTAGAGTCATTGTGCTTAACTAACGTGGGCTTGTTCTACTTACAGCATTCCGGCTCAGTGTAGCAAGCAAGGGCAAACTACCTCACTCCTCATCTTGTCTAACAAGCCTTATTTTCCAATCCTAGCTCTTCGTAGCTGATGTTAGAAGGGATGAGGTCCCAACCGGCCTTCGGGCTGAATTTTTTACACACAGATTTTTTCTATTAAGGATCGATTCCCTTAACTGACTTTCCATTCGATACCGTTCATATATTTATTTAAATGCGCATAAATGGATATAAAAAACATCCAACGTTACATACTGAAGAAGATGAAGATTTATGAATATAATGATATTCACCTGGATGCAATCTACGAATAAGAACGCCTTTCGATCTATTCGTTACGTTATATTTATGGGCGAAAAAAGAGGGGGCGCAATTCAAAGAGCGAAGTAAATTTTCCCGTCGCCAGAGGTCATCGTAAATACATCAGCGTTTTCCAGGCTCGGAGAGATGCGTCTTTGTACAATTAAGTTAAATGTTGAGTAAAATGTGTTCTTGGCAGCTTTTGGACGCCGAAGGCAGAGCCCCCGATATCCTATAGGCTCCATAAATCATCTCCTCGCCGCATCCTCACTGTTTTATCTCCCACTCGCTCTGTTATGCAAAGCTTCCCGCTAGTTTTTCGATACGCGACGTATCACAAGTTTATCTTCCGCTAGGCCATCGATTAAGATCTTAAATATTCCCTTGAAATGTTAATCCTTGAAGGTATCACACCGAATATAGCCTCCGCGATAACATCGGTGAGGAAACAGCTGACTCTTAAGATTCCGAGATTTGCGTGGGCAACGAGTGTAAAAAAGTTATTTAATGGCACGGAACTATTTACGAGGACATCTGCTCCTCGCCGGCGGAGTTGTGGGTGTTTCCTTAATTTTAACCCGAAGGAAAAGATCCCGAGCGGAGTTAAGATCGAGCTAAGTTATTCGAAGAAGCGAAGTGAAAGAGCTGATAAGTGCTACATAATCTTGGTTATTAAGCGATCGCCGAAAGAGTGAGTTAAGTAGAGGAACAACGTCTAATGACGACGGGGGAGGGGAATCTCGGGTCTCAAATTTCGGCATTTTTTCCGGATTTGAATTTTAAGTAATTCGCTTCCTCCCGACTTGATGCAAATGGAAACTGCCGTCCCGTAATTTTTCACGGTTTGAAAACTTTTTCCTCGGAGCTATCTTAATTTGGGGAATTAAAATAAGAGTAGGATTTTTCCAGTCATAAACATGTGTCCGGGATAAAAATCTCGTCTTCCGGAATTGTTTGGTGGGATGGGCGCAAAGTGAGCGATTAATTGTCATTTGCCATGAGCGTGGACGTAACGAATGTGAACTGAGGCCGAAACGTGCATTTACATTCAACACTTTATCGATGAGCCGACGGACTATCATCAATCTAACAAAGTCGATGGTTTCGGCATTTGCTGGCTCATATTTCATCTTGAAAGAATGGCCAAAAACGAAGGCTGGTTATGATATTAGTGTAAATTAAATCCCTCTTGGTCCGATTTTATCGTTGAAATGTTCCGTTTAAATTGCTAAATTTATAATAAAACGTTAATGGTAGAGCAAGTTCGAGACTAATGGGTCATTTCGCGAATCTACCCCATCCTTGTTAACGATTAAAGGAGGTAAATATCATTTGTATTTGAAATCATAGAATCAGAACACCGTAATATCTACAGAAAAGAATAAGATATCAATCACGAAGATATGGGTGACTACAAAGGGAAGAATTACACCCCCCAAAAGGCTTTTACGAAAGGAAGGTAGTATAAATGATATGATATTTGTTAATTTCCGAAAAATTAATACATCGCATAACCTTTGGCATAAATTCTTTTAAAATTTCTAATTTGATTGACATTAAACCTATTAATAAGAATGTAACTACATACTTAGTAAAGTTATTAAACGTGGAGAACGAACGATGAGGAATATTCTGAAAAAAACTAAACAAAAACCTTTAAGTTAGTATATCGATACTGGAGGACTTACTAACTACCCGGGGCGGATGGATATACCATAGAGGACCTCACGTGATTTTCACACAGTAAAGCCCGATGAAAACACTCTCGCTTAAGACGCTATCACGTTTCATACGTGTTTTTCTCTTTGTTCGGGTTCCTCTCTCATATGATGGACCAAAAATAGTTTACAACACAAGAAATGCCTATTTCATAGCTTAAAGCACGTTAACCCTGCTCATTTTGTAAACAGAATCAACGAGTTTGTAAATATAGATACATAAACCAGCACTATCATATTGAAAAGACATTTCCTTCATTTAAAGTGTGAAGCACTTCGTTAAAAACAAAATAGCCAGAAAATAAGCATAACTGCTTGAATGGAAACAGGAATATCCCAGTTACAGCGATTTTAGTAATTACTACATTATGTATATGTATTATTTGCAAACATAAACGACCATCGAAAACATCTGAATAGTCGGGATTCGAACCCGGAATCTTGGGTTTGGAGCTCCAGTACGTTATCCACTCCGCCTCCGCGGCCTGTAAATGATTTTCATATCGTTTGTCAACGTGCAAGAAATAAAAAGTTGTCAAACACTGGTTAATGCTATCCCGCCTATAACGCAGTTCTCAGGCTGTTCCCTATAAAACGCGGGTTTTATGTTTCTTCGCCTTGGTCAGGTACCAACTGGAATATGGGGCAAGTATATGTGATCCAGGGGATGAAATGTGTGCCTGAAAACTCGAGAAAGTGCAGCGCAAGGCGATACGATTTATTAAAATATGCTACGATAAAAAAGCAAGCGTTGCAAAAATACTCTCAAACGCAGGTTGAGAATTCTTGAAAGAAAGAAGATTAGAAGCTATGCTGAGTTTGTTTGATAAAATTAAAGAAATTACATTTGTTAATTGTAATTTATTTGGAAGATGTGACTGGTATTAAATAATTCACTTGCGACTTCGGCAGATCCGGCAATGACTATAAAATAAGATAAATGGATGCGTAAACAAGTTGTTTTAGGGACTCATTCTTTCCGCGGACGATACGTGACAACAACAAGCTAAAGAGGTAACTCGAATGCTTGGTGTCTAAACCCCCTACCACACACTTGCAGGGTAATTACGTAAATGTAGATGATTACTGTATTTACTATGCAGAAATCAAGAAAATGAATATTTTACTCCTAATAAAGAGATTACTCATTTGCTACTATTTCTTCATTTGCATTGCCATCCCTTTCAGGGTTTGTCTGTAAAATTAAAAGTGATTTAACGTGTAACTTTTGAAGGAAAACTTAGGTAGTTTCATGGGCTTATTATTACATGCAAATAAAATGATCCAGCCGAGTTGCGCTCCGACCTGTTCTTGATATTCTTGGTTTGATACATTTTTCAAGCAAAAAAATTCCTGTCTCTTCCATTTACTTATTGCAATCGATAGAAATATCATTTAATTTGGTATTTTATGATCGATTTATTTTTAGTGCTGTATTTTCTCCTTATGCGCTGTTCGATAATTCTCTGCGGAATGGGTTTCTACGTATTCTATCACAAACGGATATTTTATATTACTTGGACACTACTTGGGGAACTCTATCCGATCTTTGCTCCTTTCTCCGCTAGTAACGGAATTTCACCCTGTTCACCGCTTACTTTTAAAATACGTCTAATAATGTGCCGTGAATTCTGGAAGTCTCTGAAGTCATAATAATTTCTTAAATATAAACAGGAAGATGGGCTTAATCACATCCATTTTAATAATTTTTACTATTGACGAACACACACAGCCATTCCTGACCTAAAAATTCCGATTACCAGGACTCGAACCCGAGACCTTAGGGTTGGTCGGTATGTGCGTCGTCAATTGGCGATATCGGGAAAGAGGTGACAGTAGAACGTCGAATTGGGGCGTGGGTCAGATGGTTCTTGGCTATATGGGTAAGTAATGAAAACATTAGTTATCCAAACAAATTACAAACTGGTTTACCAGTGCGTACTTTTCTTAAGTCACTCATTTCATCAGTGAGATTAGAAGTGGTTGTTGAATTCAGATCTGCGATATAGCTTAACCATTGTTGTTTTAATTAGTAGTGTTTATAAAAGGAGATTGATGAGTATTTAAAATCACGTTGTGAAAATTATCTTTGCTTCAAAAACTGCGAGAAAAATGCTGGAAATTGGAGACATTCATAAATTTGTAGGCATTCTACAAGGTGACAGATTGAGGATTTATATGAAATATTGGATGATATTTTGTTCAATAAATATAAAAAACTGAACGAAAATCACCACCTAGAGAGAAGAAAAATCATTACTCATCGACATCGTCATCGATAAAGTCGTTTCCGTAAAATTAAAATTTATATCGTAGTACCAAATGTACTGAATAATTCGCTAGACCATCCCAATACCTTAAAAAGCCCAGGAAACGTGAAATAATGAATACATAACTTTCTTTTCAAAGAATTTGTATAATTATGTAAACTCTTATTGATGCATTCAATTATTTTAAGATATTTTGATGGTTGGTTTGCCATCGTTTGTGTGGAAAGCTTGTGGCTAAATGATGATCTGATTTTGTCTAAAATATTTTCATTAAATAGTTTGCTGTGCATTGCTAAAAAATAACTCATTTTATTATTTGTACCGGACTTTATCCATTATACCATTTAATTTCACCTTCAATTTTCTCTTCTATAAATAGCTCATAAACCATTTACGCAAGTTTCGTCCGACTCCCATGTTGTACAATTTTTTGAGTAAAATTTCATGAATGACTATATCAAACGCTTTTCGTATATCTAAAACTAGTACTATTACATAGAAATTATTATCGAGATATTTATTGATATAGTTAAAAAAAATTTCCAGCAAGACTTCGGTCCTTTCTTATGTAGAAAACCAAACTGATTATCAGATATATGGTTGTATTTTATTGCAAAATCTGTTAAATGTTGCCTCGCATATTTTTCAAAGATTTTGTTTACTAGATAGAATAGAGGATATAGGCCTGTAATTTCCATAGTCTTTTGACAATTTTCCTTTTGGTAAAGGCTTGACCAAAGCAATTTTTAATTCATTAGAAATAATTCCTTCGTGTAAACTAAAAAGTATCATTTTTTTACTAATTCTCACAGAACATCATGATTTTTTAAGTCTGAGATCCTAATATTATCATAGCCTGGACCTTTATTTGGTATTTTTGTCAGAATCTTTTTTAGATCATTTAAGGTTGCCTCTGGTATATATAATGAGTTAGGTTGGGTTTATCTTGGGGAGACATTAAAATTATTATTGCAGGAGTTATTAATTTTTAGGATTTCCTCTGAAAATATTTTGTAGAATATTAATGTGACAGCATTCGTGTTTTGATCTTAGCCGAGACTTTTCACTATTTCTTGATCATTATTCACCTTAATTCTTCTTCTAGTAAAGCTGTTCATTACCTTCCAGAAGTGCTTAGAACTCCTTGACTTTCCAAATTCCTTTTCATAGTACTTGTTTTTTGCCTTCCTAATTTCAGATACAACCTGATTTCACAGTGTTGTTCATACATCTCTGTAATATTTACTTGAGGGACAATTTCTTGACTTTTTAAAAGTACGATCTCTCTATGCAATGAGTACAAGTAAGTTTTCAGACATACATCCTTTATTTCCTGCTCTGACAGTAAGCTTTTTTTATTACAGTTGATTTTAGATAAATCCTGTTGTGGTCTTCCTTCAGTTTTTCAAAAATGACCTTGGGGTCTCTTACATCCGAACAGTCAACCAAGTTAATAGCATTAATGTTTCCATCCAATCTTTTTTCATCTATCGCCTTAGTGTTAGTCGTGATTACAGGTTCATTTCTACCTTTATTTCTTGAGGGTAGTACTTCAAGACCCACCATATAATGGTCTGATATTTTACTCTTTATCGATATTCCTTCAGACTTTAAGTGTTTCAATCTAACATAAATATGATCCATGGAGGATTGACAGAGTTTATCATTCTTAAATTGTTCTCTGGTAAACTCTTATAATCTCACCAAAACCAAGAAAAATTACAATTTTTGTGGCTTATATTACTTAGAATAATTTCTAACTCATCAATGAAAGATTTAACACTAAATAATGATAATAATCCAAAACTTAAATCCTTTTAATTAGATCAATCTAGGTACATCACTGAGCACTGTAAAGATGCTTTAAAAATAGCAGATTCAATGGAAAGCTTTGTACAGCGATCAGTTTCCAAAAGAAATCATGAATGTCACGAATGTTTTGTCGAAATTTTCTTTCACCGTAGAACCATGACGGAGCTCAATCATCCATCCGAAAGAGAAACCGGGCTAGGAAGCGATCCGGGTGTTGAATCGACCGCAAGACAAAAGATTGAATTAATAACCCGATCGGAAACAAAAAATCGGACGTAAACTTCGATTGATAGCTTCTCGAACCAGAAACAACCGCAGCGGAAGATGTCACGAATAAAAGCGACAAGCAGTTTGGTATAAGCACCCACCAATCACTTCGCCGTCGGCTTAAAAGACCTTTCGCGCTGCGGAAATAACCTTTCTAAACCTATTTAACGGCATTAATCTTCCGAGGGCGAAGCAGTAAAAATTTCGAAACGTCTGAAGAAGTGGGACACCGAATTTTCAGCCATTGCCCGTTCGCAAATCGCCGCGTTTTTCACGAGCCCGTCTCAGTGCCTCCCATTCACTCAGCCCTTCCGCTAATGCATCCCTTCTAAACGGACTTTTATACATGTCTCGAGCGATTCTTTCCGTCTAGAAACATCGTCCTTTTCCCTTCCGACGCCTTCCTTGGACAACTCCTCGTTTCAGACTCGCCTCGGGGGAACGCAAGGGACGATCTCAAAGCAGCGAGACCCGTGCTCATTATACCGAAAGGCCGGCAGAAACCGGAAATTCAGCCTGTTATAAAATTTTATTTGGAGCCAAGCCATTATTAAGATCACACTGAGCGTCATGGTTGCTTTTTATAGTCGATACGCTGAGGTTTAGGACACAATTAAAGGAGCCTGTTCACTTCCTCTGGAGAGAGGCAACCGTCCGGGAGATGTATTGGGGAATTATACGATCGGGGGCTGTAAATAAGTTGGGCAAAGGTGATATGAATTTTAAAGGCGACTCGTAAAGTGACGTTTCTTTTGAGAGAGGAAGGTATTCCAACGTCCGCGCGGATATGATTTCAGGAACGGAAAAGTGAAATATAGCGGAATATTTTTCGTCGATATTTCTCGAGGATGTTCCTAGAACATCAGCCCGTATAAGCGGCGGACGTCTTGGTTAAACCGCGGGTAGCCTCGGTTTATTCCTCATTTTATGGGACGTTTTCGACTCGCCGATTACCGAAGACGACGGAAAAATATAATCAAAGTCTCCGTTAACAGGCCCCTTGGTAGGAGACCCCGGAGGTTAAACCAATCTCCGGATCTTTCGTAATTACAATAAATTAACGCATTCGTCCGATATGATCATTAAAAATAATACTGCGCCCCGGGGTATAAGGTGGTAAAAACAGCTTGATTTATGGTCTCGAGCGGTTTTTTGCTATTTTGTAGCTTGATGGCATTTTTCTCCGTGAAATATATACCTTAACCACCGGTTAAATAAATTTATCCAAGGAGAGGCTGACCCATTTTATTCCATCAGCAGGTTTGAAACTCGTTCTTTGGCGGACGGCTACGTAAGTGTTCGGGGAGCAAAATTATTATTAATGCGCGAGCCTACTCGTTTCCACCTAGCTGAGAATTATTATGCGTAGCTGCTTTCAGCTTCCTTTAAGGTAATAAGATTTACGTTAACATTATTACCCTGAGAGCAAGAGGAGGCCTTTGACAGGGTTGACGTAGTACTGCCCGTACATTCTGATAAGAGAGCCCATTTCCATAAGTAATGTCGATGGAAGACTAGAAATCCTTGCTGGCTGTGATTATAATTTCGGCGAGTTTCGTAACTCTCGATTACTACCTTACGCCAGTTACACTGGCAGTAACTGAGCCAGTGCATTCAAAATATATATTTTGCGTGCAGCGCTCCTGCGTGCGATAATACTGAGTTACTCACCAGCAAACAAATATTAAAAAACAATTTGTCTTTCTCATGACGATTCATTTCGTCTAAATTTTAAAATGAGTCAAAATAATTCAAATTCATGATGACTAGCGAAGGAGTTTGGCATAAACTGTACTAAATACTAAATTTCACCAGTCTATCAAAATCTACATTAAAAATAGTGTTACTAACTAGGGCATTTTAACATGGAGTTTCAGGATGAAGCAATATTTCATGTCTGACAATAGGCCATTGTAAAATGCAAGAAAACAGACAACAAACGATGAAATCACGCAGATATTCCATCAGCAAAACAATATTCTCACAGAAAAAGTCCATTTGAATCGAGCACTAATTATTTACATATTTAACCCTTTTGGCAAGGTTATACCAATGAGCCTCTTTTACACCTGACCTGACCTGAAGTTTTAATATAAATCTTATTAATGTGACAGCATTCGTGTTTTGATCTTAGCCGAGACTTTTCACTATTTCTTGATCATTATTCACCTTAATTCTTCTTCTAGTAAAGCTGTTCATTACCTTCCAGAAGTGCTTAGAACTCCTTGACTTTCCAAATTCCTTTTCATAGTACTTGTTTTTTGCCTTCCTAATTTCAGATACAACCTGATTTCACAGTGTTGTTCATACATCTCTGTAATATTTANAGCGAAAACAGAAATAAAAGTAAATAAAAGCTTTCAAGATTCAATATTTCAGATTCAGATGAAGGAACATTTTGTTAATACATATAATTTTGAACTGATTGAAATGGGAGTTCCAGGATAGCCCAATGGGTGACTCGTTTGACTTCAATGAAAGCTGACCCGGGTTCGAATCCCGGTGAAAGCCCATATGGGCGAAATTACCTCAAGTGTCGAAGCACTTTTAACAATAATACTAAAAATTATTGAAACGAATAAACCTAATTCAAAGGCATCTTTTGTTGAACAAAAAACGTTATCTTGTATTATATTTTACAAAAATAAATTATCATAAAGAAACGTCTTCAAACACGCTTTGCAAAATGCGTATTCGTATTCTTTGATCACTTGATTACTTGATCAGAGAAGAGAGCAACGAATAAGATAAGATCCATAACTAACAAATCGGGAATATTTGGAGATAAATGGAGTAAATCATCATCTCTGTAAACCCGTTACTGTAGCAACTATAGTGTTACAACAGAAAAAGGGTAACTATTCAGTTTAAACGGCTCGCAGACGAAATTTTTCAGGGTAAGGTCTTTCAGTTGGCAACCCAAATCAAAAGCAGTTTTGTGATTTGGAGTGTCCACATCTGAGAATCTCAGAAGGAATTTGTTCCGGCGAGCTAAAATACTCTCACCAGAAATGTTTTCACCTATTAGGTTTGTTGCATGCCAACTGTACATATAAACAATAAAAAGGCTTTCCTGAACGTGGGATGTCTTGAGAACATTTTACGTACATTCGAAAAATGTATCTTCTGTAGCACGAGTTCAGTACTCTTTTTATTCATTTACTGCAGGATCGAGGATCAGAATTTTCAGAATTTCATATAAGCTAATCTATTAGGAGGTTTACCTTGTTTTATGCCGAAATCTATCCGTTTGTCCCTAATTAAGTCCCTAAACAATAAATGTAAATAACCCCGGTTGCCTAAACAATAATAAAGCAAAGGATTCACAAATAACCTACGATAATATAAAGCAAACAATTACTAACTCAATCGATCGTCAAAAATTTAGCTTGTCTTTTACCATGCGAATTAATTGATGAGGGGAGAAAATTGGATTCAGGTTATGAAATATAACTAATATATTTTCTAAACGTAACTTTTAAATTAACGATTTAATGTCTCTATTTCTCAATACATCTACCTTATTTTCCCTAAATCAACAGGAATGTCCCAGATAAAATATGAAGACTTCGTATTTTCTACAACTAATTTTTTAATGCGACCGGTTTCGGCCATACAGCCATCATCATTACTAAAAATTAGTTGTGGAAAATACGAAGTTCTGATCTTTTTATTTAGTCATGTCGTTCCACCAGGTATCGTCCAGTCAAGTTGAGGAATATCCCAAGTTTTTCTAAGGAATTCATTTTCAGAAGCTTCAAATAAGGTCGTGGTACGACAGGTTACTTAGTTTGGTTTGCTTTGGTTGGTATTTGCAAACTATTTTCTGAACTTAGCTCGAAATATGGCGGGGAAAAACCTCCACCATGTCACGCATAAGATTCAAAACTCTTGTCTCTGGCTATGGAAATTATGCCATTTCAAAAGACGAAAAAAGAATTATTACATCATAATGCGTTTAAATCTTTTCCAGCAATGTAGTCTTACAGCTTTAACATCCTTCAATTTTAATATTTCAGAAAAATGACACCGAACCATACATTCCAATTATTCATAAATACCTGTGAAAACTATATTTTGACTTGACTAGTAGATAAGATTTTTCCATTTTGAGAAGAGCAAAAGACCCCTCGAGGATTCCTTATCACTAAAGTGGTCAACTTCTTTTATCTTCAGAACACTACCTTTTTCATTTATTTCCGTAATAATTACTAATATTTCATTTACATTATTGAATTATTAAGCCCTTCGTTTGAATAGTGATACCTCGCAAGTTTTGCGCATTTTCTTATAACATGAAGCTCCTGCGATTTAATAGTTACATAAGATATAAGAAATCTGTACGAAAGATACATGTCTCCAATGTTCAAATTCTGATTGATCTTCGTTAAACCATTAAGTTTTTATCGAAGCTTATAATTAGAAGAGATTGTAATCCATCCAAGCATAAAGAGACGGAAATTCACAAGCGTGAGAATTCAAAGGAATGTGAAAGTTAGGTTATGGTTCAGCTCAGAAAGTTCAAGTCAGATTTTTCATTCAATTTATTTTACGATTTTCGCGAATTTTCAGCGATAAACTACATTTTAGCCATCTAAAATGGAATCAAAGTTTAAGCAAGAGAAGCTACCAAACGCTGCTCCAAATTTAATTAGATGTGCGTCGTTTCCTAAATAATATTATCAAGATTAGTAATGCTAAACGAAAAATATGACGAAAATCCTAAACAAATTTATCAGGGCTCTACTTCGATGAATATACTTCGCACTTGTCTTTATTGTTTTGGTAAAATGTTCACCGCAGCCGTCCCGGAAGCGGACCTAAATACCAGGATTCTTCATGGAAACTGCCAGAAGACAAAAATGTGATTGCCTATGAAAGTTACTCCAAGCACGCCAATAATTTTTATATTGATCATTCCTTCCAGAGACAATGTCGCGAGGATACGTGCACGAAATTCCCTCTCGGATTTGGGATCCGTGGATACATTCTTTATGAGAGGGACGCGGCATGGGCGTGTCATAAAAGAATGGACAATGTCTTGGGTAAGTTGTCTTTCTTTCCACCGATATCACAATTTTATGTCTGAATATTCACAGTAAATTACAATCGAATGACTTTTTTATGGAAGAGATGGTAAAACCAAAAGAACTTATATTTGAGCATAAGGTTTTACTAGGATTCTATTGTTCAATTACTTAAAATCTTCCTGATGTAATAAGCTGGATATTTTGATTTTCCGATTTTCCGCCGAGAAATCTTTTAGAGTGAAATAATATCCAACGATTAATAATGAAAGAGTTCTATTTGTAAATGTTCACATATAATAAATTACTACTATCCTCTATAATCCACAGACCCTTTTATTTTTTCCCTTTGCCTTGAAATGTGTTAATGTGTTTGGAATGAGAATTAAGAGAAAAAATTTGCATACGGTAACTGAGAGGATACAAGCACCATAAGAACGGAATTAAGGGTTAACGGTTGCCCTTATTACACGTAAGACTATATATCTCATTTCTCCAGTACGTTCAGAAATAATACATTATACAATGACGAAAAAGGGAATTTATAGTGAGTATTTTTTAAAATTCGATTGCAGGCAATGCATTAATAACAATTTAAATACAGGTTCCTAATCAATGAAGAGTAAAATGGATGAAAACAGGGAATCATTAAAATTTAATAACAGCGTTTTTTGTCATAAATCAAGCTTTATTTCCCAATTGGACTCCTTTTTTAAGGTGGAAACCTTCGGAAGATATTAGTGATATTCTACGCATAGAGTATATTTACTAGATCAGAGCCGGAGGAGGGATGCAATGGATAAAGTATTTAGAATTCTTTAAAATCTTGGGTCCATGGATATGAAAATTAAGAGTACAGAAAAGATCCGTAGTGAGGAAACATTTCAAAGAATTAAAGTAAGAATCTTATTGAAATGATAAGGAGGATAGAAGTCGATTGGATAGCCTGTTAAGTATTCCTGGAGTTTCTTTCCTAGCATGACACTATAACACTTGTAAATAAATCATTTCTTACGGCATTATGAAATATGAAAACTGTGTTCTCCTCTGAAGGCACTTGCTCTTAATTTGCCTTGTTCCTTTTTAAGACATGCCAAGAATGGGGCATGGACGCATAGATTTCCTTCAGTTTTGAGTGGTGTCCATTATAAAAAAGTAACTTTTCATTTCTTAGAAAGCAAGGTATAAACATTTGATAGAAATTAATATGTAGAGGCTGTACTTGGTGGAACGCCATGATAACACTAAGGCAAAGAAACACTTTGTATGTTCCACAACTTTGTTTAATTTCGACCGGTTTCGACCAAGGCTGGTCATCATCAGGTGATGACCTGATGATGACCAGCCTTGGTCGAAACCGGTCGAAATTAAACAAAGTTGTGGAACATACAAAGTGTTTCTTTGCCTTAGTGTCACTAGTACTCTGGGAATGGTCGAAACCGGTCGAAATTAAACAAAGTTGTGGAACATACAAAGTGTTTCTTTGCCTTAGTGTTATTTGATAGAAAAGTTTTTATATCAAATGTCATACTATATTTATTGCCTATTCCTCAACACTTTGGTAGAGGAAGTGAAGTGAGGGACCCCATGCAAACTTGCATCCAGGCTCTCTTTGGTCGATGACCGGCCCTGATCCATAATAAAGCAGCAACTGGCCACATTTTAGACTTAGGAAAATACCTGAAGCTTTTGTCGTCTTCATCAATTGGTATATGTTGTCACCTTAAGCCACATTTGCCGGAATATTTCCGTAATTTGCCTCTTTCAATCACACTTGGAGAGTTAGTCATTTAAATATATTATCTATACCATGGCCACCCAAGCACAGCGGGATCGCCCATAATATTTACATACAATCAATTGTGTACGTACAGCTACGATGGGAAGTATTCAGCAGGGAAGAGACGGTAAGAAAAGTGAATGCTACTTAAAATAATAATCTTCTCAGGCTAATTACTTGTACGTTAATTAAGTAATTTTGTGCCTATTCATATTTAAAACACGCTAAAGTTTGAATGGTCTAACGTACTTGGTTCTTCTCACGCTATTTCGCAATGCTGAGCTGTTTACTCTCTAATCGCTTGGTAAAATGTCTGACTCCATTAAGAATACGTCGACAGCCCAGAGACATAGTTGCAATAGAAATAAAACTACTGCATTCTTAAATAAAAAACAGAACAACTCCAACATTCATGCGCCTTGGTTTCCTTCGCTGCATGTCAAGATTATGACGTTAATGCGACGGGAGAGAAAAACTTGGAAATCTAATTGAATGTATTTCAATGATGTAATTGTATATTATTTAAGAATATGGGATATCAAAAACCTTTATTAGTCTACGATGCCTTCACCAGGATACTGTGAAATATAAACTCTAAGAACAGGAGACAAATAGTTTAACTTTCATCCCTAAAGAAAGTTGAATCACAAAAATCTCTCAAAGAGAGGAATTCCATCGAAAAGATACACTTTCTTCCATCAAATAAGTACTATATAAAATGAGTATTTTATTCTTTACTGTTAACTACTGGATCCTATACATCTCATATTTTTCCAGAATATAATAAACTTCCATAGGTTTTTATAGAGTAAGAACACGCGATAACTTGGGCCAAAACTACTATCGGATTTTTAATTATATGCCCCTGGACTTTGTTAATTTATTGCGAGCTTAGTGCTCAACGCATATGAACAATTTTTACACCAAAGTAAAGGTAATTCTATATTCTATTCCTGGGAATTTTTAGTCGATGGCAACGAAGAACTAAATTTACCGTGAAGAAATATTTAAACCAAGGTACCCAAAAAACGGCACTTTCTGCGAATCTCGGCTTTTTCGTGATGTATAAAAATCAATTGCAAAGAAACGGCTCAACTTACGGTAACGCAATTTCATCCAGATATGCATAAGAGCAATGTAAGTCTGATGAGCTTTTTAAAAATTTCGAATGTGTTATATTGTTGTTAATCGGCGTAAAAGTTTAGAACATGGACTGAAATACATTCCATGCTTGCGCAAAACCCGTTATTTCCTGCATATGGAATGTTTTAGATTCAGGGTCATATATAAAACATTTTTAATATTTCTCTAAAAATTATTTATCCTTAGATCTACTTAATGTTGATACATAAAATAACGTTGATATAGACATTTGAATTCCATTGAAAATTAGTGAGAGAGATAGACGCTTGACTCAGAACCACGGTAATATGTGAAGGTGTCGTAACTCAAATTATTCCACCGATTATTATTGCCTACCAAGTCACGAATATAAAGAGTTATTTTCAGCGAAGATTCAGGACTAAGCGCAAAATAACCAATAATTACACTTTAACTTTCCAGGAGAACTTTCAAGAAAATGATGAATTAAATAATTAATTTGTAAATACGCTGCAATTTGGCCTTATATCCCCATGCATTGCTTTCCTTGAATATATAGGTTGCAAACGAGCAAATATATGTTTACGTACATAAATATAGAGCATAATTTTTGTCCAAAACTTCCAAAAGGGATTTTAAGGTTTTATGATTTCTAATTCTCTAAGAATCGTTTGCTACTTTGACCCTGTCATCATATACAGCGACAGTTTTGGAAGAAACCGCATTCTCTGTCACAAACTGACAATAGCAATAACACCAGGCGCTTTTCTTGCAACAGAAAAGAGAAGAAATGGCATTAGTTTTTTATTCGAAATATCCCAGTCAATTTCATAATTAATATGGAGAATTTCGACATCCACACAGAACATAAATATCGCGATACCATTATCAAGAGATAAGCACTAAGATTGATCCATTTATTTCATTATTAAGGAAATACTGAAATATTTTGCACCGGAAGGGTAACCCTCCGGTTGTACACTTAACCGCAAAGAATTCTTTTTCCAGGAAATTATTTTTAAATTTCACGTCAGATTTGTTTCTATAGATTTAACAAGAACCTTTTCGTCCTTCATTTCACCGCAAAAGCGGAATCTACTCGAGAGGAAATCCTAAGCAAGCCTTCTGGAAGAAAAAACCCTTTCGGATCGACAACACTTCACCAATAGCTCTTCCAGCAGCGAGCACGCCCTCCTTGGAACATGGCACGATCAAAGGAAAGCGTACTCTCTTGTAAACTGGTTGATGATCGAACTATTTCTTTCTTTCTTCGTGCTCTTCCCTCCCGGATCGTGAGTGCAAAGGATTCTGGGTAGGAAAGGAGAGGGGCGGTTAGGGTGCCCAAGAAGGGGTGGCCATAAACTGCCTTTGCCGGCTCAAGAACCCTGACAAAGGGGCAAGGGAAGGGCGGGAGGGGGCGAGGCTTACGCTGAATAAACTTTCAGAGGATGGCAAAGCTTTTAAAGGAGCCGACAACCCGCTGGACAGTCGTTTAAATTTACTGAGCGAGGCCAATAAAACGGTTGAGGACTTACCCTTTCCCTTATACCCGAACAAGTCCCAGTCTCCCCGTTCCAAAACATCTCTTCCTTTCTTTAAAGCCATCCGCATCAGCCCAGCAACTATTTCTCTCGCTCGCCGACTTTCTTTTATACAAAGAGGATGAGTGGGTAATACCTTAGAGAGGGAAGGGTTGCAGCCGAAATGGACCGGGCTGTCACTTGACGTGAGATATTGGGTCCGGAACGAAAATTGGTTCCGAGACGGTTCCGCGGGTTTTTCCCGAACGGGTTATGAAAGGAGGTATTTGAGGAATTCTTGCGGTGGAATTGCGGATTTTTTCAGGTTTATCTGCGGATTTGGAGAGTGAAACGGAATGCCCACTGTCCTTTGTGACGCTTACAGTCGCAAAGTAATGGATAGACAAGACCAGGTATATTATTTGGGATTAAAGCTGAGCATATGATAAAATGCGACAGATGGAGGGTATCCAGGTATCGCCAAAGGGAGAGAAAGAGTATGCTGCTATGTATTTTGTGTGTTTGTATTAGATAGACTTACAGTAGTCGAATCGCTTATCCGCAGCATTTCACCGAATAGAGGTCAAACATCCGTTATATTGCACTCCCAGAAAAGGCAAAATTCTGCCGTAAAAATCTTTGGTTAAGATTAACTTTATGTAATTTTCATATTCGCAATTTTCCTAAAGCACTTCTTGTTATGTTTTCCCTATCAGTAATTTCCCAAAAATGATTTAGCAATAGTAACAAAGCAACTGGTCTTCTTCTAAGAGTCCTCAAGCTGAGTCTCTCATACAACATTGTACAACTTAGTGAGCATCTCACCTGTCAATAACTTATTATTGCAATAACAATAAGCTCTCTGTATCCGCATAAATGTAAACACAGAATCGTGTACTATTGATTGTGTAGTTGACATGAAGTCATCAAGAAAATATCTTATGTATAAATATGAAAAATAAGAACCTTAACGTATTGAAAATTCAACTGTACTAAATTTTACACCATTGTAAAATAGGGAAAAACATTTTTCTCAATCTCAAAAAAATTGTTTCGATATATTTCATCCTTTGATTGAAAACCAAAAGGAAACGGAGACAAACCAAAAACAGATACTATTTTGGATCATAATAAGGATTACGGATAAATTTGGCGTTAAGACTACTAATGTAATTTCGAAACAGCCCCAAAACTATAGTTATACTTTATACCAAGGGTTGCGAATTCTTTATAACCTGGGGGGCAAATTAGAACTTGCAGGTTGGCATCAGACCACATTCAAGCAGCGAATGCTTTAATAACTCGGTGTCGGAATCTCGCAGAGAGACGGAGGTAGCAAATAATTAGATGGTACTTTGCATTTAAATTTGTTGTGATTAGCGAGATAGGAGCAAGATGACTTCGCGGTTTCTATTTCTTTAAAGGGGGTGAGAAAGAGGCGACGTTAAGTTCCGCAAAAGGCTACAGATTCACTGACGTGCATTTATATCAAGAAGAAATCCAGCTGTAGTTGATAAAGGAGTAATCTTTTACGTAAATTTTGTCAAATCTATCTTGAGTGGCTTAAAATTTATTAATTAAAAAGCATAGTTATCAACTAAAATTAGCGAACAAAAAAGGAACCGATGAAGAAGTCATGAGAACCAAATATGTAATTTATGGCATTATTGAATTCACACGTCTCATTATTATCATGTAATACTTTGTTTCTTTTTTTTGTATATTTTTTTTATTTTCTTCATATGATATTCATTTAATATTTCTTACCTTCGTGCTTAGAACTTTCCTTGCTATCTTGATACTAACGGGTTTTAGAACCATTGTATTTGCATATCATAATAGTCTTTTCTGAGATTTAAGACAATTTAATTCTAATCATTATGTCTTGTTATGAAATGATGTATATATACCATTTTTATTTTTGCTTTTCAGATGTGATTTAACCTGCCTTTTCCTTAAAACTTCGTTAACTATCAGTAGGTTTCGCAGGTTTCACACTCTCGTTCTTTTGGGTGTTATTCTGCTAACTTAGATTTTTGTAAACCCATAAAGTAGTTTCCATATTTGTACTTTTTTCAAGCTAACTCTTTTAAACTTCATATGACGAAGGGTAAGAGATATAAGTAGAGACTTGGTAGTCTCAATCTCGCCCACGTAAAGTTGCATTATTATTATTTCAATCCACTCTAACATCTACCAAAGCTTTATTCGGGTCGAAGTCAGTATATGAATTTGTACGGATTTCATTGCCATACTCTTCATTGCTACTATTCTTTTAACCGCTGCACTCTCCGGCTGGCACGTCGCGGCTGTAATACCAAATTCAAGCATATTTGTAGTCTTGTGAATGTTTGTTCACTGGAATTTGCTTTCACGTTGGTAATTTCCGGATTGAGCCCAGGCGCCAGGTGTTGCATCCTTGTCAGGGAGCGGCTAAGCTTTGATTAGCTTAGGAATCTGCTTTAGTACAGTGCTGATAGTACAGGATCTCCTGATTGGTATTTATTTCCTAAACGTTTCATTTGAATTTAAATAAATTATAGATTCGTAGCCTATTCGTTACAGTCCTTTCCTCGTTAGGGATTTATTCCATAAATATGTTCCAATACAGTGTTATTTTCCCAGATAATTTTATCCATTTTTATCCTGTCTTGGATCACACCCAGAGAATTGAAAGAAGATCTTTCTTCGAAGAAATAAAACTTTATCTCGACAGCTAGGTATCGTGAAAATATAGATAGGCTTCATTTGATATAAAGCACCCGATACACTCGAAGTTGTTTGCTGTAAATATTACTCTTAGCTGGAATTTCAGGTAGTTGAGGAGTGACGCTTGCTGTAGAATATGTGATAAATCTTTCACATTTGTAAGCATTTTTGATGGAGCTGTTTCTGGGTTTCTCCATGTCCTTGGTTTTAAGACAATATTTGACATCAAATCCACCCCGAAAACGGGGTTATAAATAACATGATATATATTTTTTAAAGTCAAACTTTCTCAGAACTTATGTTTTTATCCGGGGTGACTAAGAAAAAATCTAGGCCATTCTTCGTCACAAGCAGTTTTACGTCAATCTCCCAAGAGTAGATGTACTTAAAGCGAGATAGTTATCCAATGATTGGTGGTATAACTCTCAGTAACGTGTTGCATCTAGCCTTTGGTTATCTTGTAAAATACTAATAGGATGCAGCAGTACGCTTAATAGTGAACATTTTCGCCTCCTGATCATAAGTTTGATAACATTTCCAAATGATTCCGATGTGAGAGTTATAGTTGTAATGTGCTGTGTAGATGTTTTATAATTCTCGGCAAACAGTAGATCGCAAAGAAGCTTCGATACGTCCAATGCTTTTAGGGGTTGCTCCCGGAAAGACGGGTAGGTAGCGCTTTCGCCTTTGATGAAAGCGGTTCAGGGTTTGATACTCGGTGGGGGCAAGAAAGAGCGAATTAACCTCAGTTGTCGATGTGCTTTTAAAGATTCCACAACAAAGAAGGGGCCCAAGTAGGCATTTGCTCCTAGGCCTCTCCTATGGCCGGCCCTGATTGAGTGAGGCGTTTTCTTTAGCAATTGTAGCGATAGTGTTAAACGATATTTACCAGACAATCACTGGCGCATATAGGGTACTTTTTTTCAGAGTAAATAAATTTGGATTCTGTTCATTAGTAACGACAATCGATGATTGTTTACGAAAATTATTACATCTTAACTCTATCCTAGATAAAATAAACTGGTTAATATCAGCATTTTTCTCTAATTTTTGGCACNAAATCTAAAGACAATTTATTATTATTGCTAAAATCGACTATTATGTGTTTATGCAGCCGCTATACGTCTACTTCATTTATCGTATTAAAAAAGCAAAGTCAATTGAAGACAATTTTGCGAGGATATTGCCTAAAACCGTGCAAGTTTCTATTTCTGCCCTTGTCGAGCAATAATTTAAACTTTGCGGTACAATAAACTATACCTTTTTAAGTTTTCCTAAAATCAAAGAAATAAAGAGAAAATCACCACGCGTAAAATATAGCAATTTCTTTGTTCCATTCTTTGCTTCAAATAAACGATAGAATATAGTGCTTATAAAGGAAAGGATAAAGAATTAACTTAGTACATAGAGGTGCGCGCCTGGAAAGTGGACCTGGGTTCGGGTCACAGTCGCGTCGCAATGTTTCACATCTGCTTATCCTTGGGATAGTGCACGTATGCGAAGATTGAAGAATATTCTACCAGCTAATGCTTCATTGCAGGCTAAAAGTTTACTCAAGGCACACTGATCGGGAAACTCTTATATTGTATCGCAAAAATATTTTCATATAGTATCTCACAATACAGACGATAAGTAATAAATAGCCGAATGAAAGTTATTACGGGGTTAATCGCTTCGAAAATCCATCCATGGTTAAATGAAAATTAATTGATGCGCTCAGCGCAGTCTGTCCCTCGACTGAAATTGCACCGCATGTTTTGCTCCATTAAGACCCCCGTGCTGGTCGGCCACAGAAAGAAACGCCCGTAATTGCATCAAAGGAGACTAACTTGATTAAAAAGGAACCATGTCGAATCATGCTTCCACTACTCATACCCTTTACGTTGTGGCTATTAACAGAGGAATGTTCTCCAAGCTCATGCGTCCCTGTTTAACTTCATAAATTGCTAAGTATTCGTACGTAGATTACTCGGAAACGTCGGAAACTGACGATGATTCAACGATTGAATTTGTTAACCGAAGGAAAAGTTTAAATTTTCCGATTTCCTCTTGGAAATGAAGATGAAATTGTTCTTTTGTAGGCTAAATCGTAACTCAAGCCCTGCCTCGTAGAATGGAAGTATGAGGTAAGGTTTAAAACTTGATGAAATAGGCCAAATGATATATACGTGCGTACACCAAAAAACACTTTTTCTGAGCCAACAAAAATATAATAGAACAACAAACAATAGTAGTTCAACCTTTGCTTGAAGTTGATTCCGCTCCAATCAAAAGATATGGCTGGATATACTGCTTGAAAACATTGATTCGACCGTTTTTTTCTCGGTTGTATCAACGTATCTAATTAATGAAAAAAAGTTGGATTTCGGAAGGTCCTCAAAATAGGCATCGTAAATATTGTAAACAATAATCACCCATTCATGTTTTAATCAGAACTAATTGATTTTAATCATAAAATAGTGTTGCCTATAATAAAATGTATTAAGTGACCACATGTTTATTCATGAAGACCTTGAGAATTTGGTTCTGAATAAACACTTGTAGAAACTTTGGGGGACTTAATCACGTAAGCCACCCCAATAGGTCCGCGCCTGATTACAATCAACCGACAAATTAAGGGGAAAATTAATTTTACTTTAAGATGAGTACATGAGGAAATTAATAACTCGCCCCCGATAAACAAGCATCTATACCCGTCCCGGATGCGAGCGAGTTATTCAATTCCACTTTGAATAGAATACTTGGGTGTGTCGTCTGATACTTGTCGCCCATTCCTGAGCAAAAAAGATTCATATGGAAAATATCCCCACCTGACCATTTCGAAGAAACTTCTCTGCTGAGACGCAGATTTTGTAATCCGTTTGGTTGTTAAAGTACTGAAACGCGTGGTCATGAAATCGATGCTATCACCGCATTATTCGAACGAAAAAAAGGTACTAAAACCGAAGTATTCCTCTTGTGGCGTCTTTCAAAGCATTCCATCTCCCAGTGACTGAGATGGGGAGCATGAATCATGGCGGTTAAACGCCGTTCCGCTTGACTCTCAGTATATAACTCCGTTCATAGTAAAGAAGATACCAAACGATTTGGCCAATGTGTCCGTGGAAGATGCCAAACATTCCCATGAATATGGGATCTGCGTAATAAAATTATAAAGCGGCTTTCCGTGGAAAATGTCCTCAGGAGCTGCGCTCGTGATGGGTGTACTGCATGAGACAAGATAAAATGACGAACATACCATCCAGTACTGAGATCCCAGAGAACCAGTACTGAAACTAGTATCCCCACGAAAGTTAAATAAGAACGATGTCAGTTTCCCGATGGATTTTACTCATATCCTGAATGGTGAAAGTCACTGAGGCAGGTGTGAAAAACATCCTGGTATGAAAACATGTAAGCCTTCTTGAAGTTTTTGTCCGTCGTGACATTTGACTTGGCCGTGAAACTTGCTTTGCTAAAAGTAACGTTTGAAAGTGTTTCTATTAAATCATACTTTTGTGTATGGATGATCCTGGTTGCAGTGATGACTGTTTAGATTTAGGTTTTTAGATTCATACCCCACAAGCCGCCAGTGGCGTATAGCAGAGGGTGAATTAACACCAAAGATCTAACCTAATCCATCCTGTTCGCACCTCTAATGTTCTGCGGACAGAACAACCAGTACTAACTATCTGTTTTAGCGATTATTTCCTTGTAAAGGTTGGCAGTAGCCTTTCGAAGATCGCGCTCGTTTCTTACCGGAATGACAACATCTAATTATTCTGAATCGATGAATTTTTCGAGAAGCCTCCGTCGGTAATTCTGTCGGTAAATTTTGGTCGGAATCTCGAGCAGTTAACGCATAAACTTAAATTACTTGCACTTTAATGTATACGGATAACGTTGTCACTTTTTAAATCGCTTCCAAACTTCTTTGTCTCCCGCAACAAATATATATTTGGAGAATCCAATGTCCCACTCCTAGATGACTTTGTCGCATTGGCGGATCCAGGAAGATGTGAAAGCCCCCTTCATGACTTTTTAGAAATGGCAAATTGGCTGTGAGATTCATGCATGATCGCTACACATCTACCACAACTATTTTCGCAATTGGCGTTTAAAAAGTTAATTGGAGATGAATACATAGCGTAATTGTCTTAAGTCCCCTTCCCTGGAAACTACCTCCCCGACCTTTCTTGAAGAGTTTCTGGATCTTCCCCTGCTTTGTGGTACTAGTAATTTGCCTAGGATGTGAAGAGCAGTTTGAATCGATAGGTTAAATAGAAGAGGAGACTTATAGTTTATATAAAGACTATCTAATATAT
>KZ308362.1:630925-643530 GCA_000376725.2 Ladona fulva | reverse complement strand
AAAAAACACTTTTTCTGAGCCAACAAAAATATAATAGAACAACAAACAATAGTAGTTCAACCTTTGCTTGAAGTTGATTCCGCTCCAATCAAAAGATATGGCTGGATATACTGCTTGAAAACATTGATTCGACCGTTTTTTTCTCGGTTGTATCAACGTATCTAATTAATGATATTTCTAATACAGCTGTTAAATATACTCCTCATCTAGAGTGGTATTACTATACCATTAAAAAGAAACTCCTTACTGTTATAATATTTGAATTTAGCAGCGTAACCACTCTACCTTTGTTATATTTTCCCTGAATATATAATAACTCCTGTGGAACATTAAAATAAATGTTTCGAGCTATCAATAAAATATTGCCACAAGTTATTTTAGTGAATTCGTATTCAATAAATAATAAATAGAAATCAAATTTATTGTGCTAAAATACGAGTACCATAGATGCAGATTTTTTATTATATTTGCTTAAGTTAAATATACCCACTTTGGAATGTTATGGATAAATGTGACAAATCCCAGGTGGTCAATAGCCCAGATACTTCATCAATTCGCCATCCCTTCTTCAATTCCACTGATAGCAATGATTATAAAAAGCAATTATGCACTGCATTCTTCGGTTTTCCCTATCAACGCAATAACATCTTACGCTTGGTACACTTCAGATCACCATGTGTCTTGGGTTGGCTTGGATTTACGAGGAATAATGGGTAAAATGTGACAGTATTTGGCCAACTCAGCAAATCTGTAAGATATTCAAGCATTTTAAACTGTTGGTACGGTATTGTCAAGTATTGATTTTACCCATTTCCACGAGTAAAATCATCCCTTAAATTGAAAAATGATAAATCATTGAATTCACTAAGGTCTTTCTCTCCGTGTATGTCGTCGGCAGTTGTTCCTAGAGTTTATTGGTAATATCTCATTCAGAGGAAATAAGTCAGCGTTATCCGTGTATTTTATCAGTGTTAATCTTCCTAATCTTCTTTCAAGAATTATCTAACGGAAGCAATTTCCACGCCTGTTTTCATGAAGTAAAAAATATAATCAAAATAGAAGTTGAAATACCCAAAGTAGTTCGTTGAATCAAATTCTCACCCTGTCGAATTACGGTTGAAAATCAGTTTATATAAAAATGAAAGACATTTTAGATGACGACCAGATGATACAGCTAACAAAGCTAATTTATCCTGAACATCTGACTGTAATTATTTGAAGGTAATTCATTAAGTAGAAGAAAAAGCATTTTAATATGGAGGAAAAGGTGAAAGATAATTGGCATGCACCTAAGAAAGTTCCCAGAGAAAAATGGACTTGAGGATCGGAACATATTCTCAGAAAGTGGAAGATCCGGGTTCAAATCCCGGTCCAGTCAGACTTTTTCCATTTCGCTTTTCCTTAAGCACTTTACAATACAGATGAAATGCAATTCTACCATAAATATAGCACTGAATAAAATACAACTCGAATAGTATTTCTTGTACACTCACAGATTCACAACTTTTGAACTCGTTATATTGATAATGTATTTTACGTACAGGAGGGTAAAAAAAGGCCAATTGGTCTCGTTTGCTGATTACTTGAACTCCATCTTCCGGAAGTTAGAATTCAATTTAGAGAAAGAAGGCACGGATTCTCTTAATTTTCTTGATTTGGCTATGTCTCTAAAACTTCACTTTCCTGGTTAATAACATTTATCGATACGGATCATGTTTTACTTTATCACAGTTCAAAATAATACGTGAAAAACTTGTATTTTTATTCTCGGTTGCGGAAATTACTATGCGAACACGAATAAAAATCTTTTAACCTTCGAACTGCACAGATGTTTCGAAAATTTGCATCACGCGTAGAGAATTTTTCCTTTGGCAGTTTTGTAGTAGCATATATTTTTCTCTGAATAAGGCGAAATATTTTTAACCGCCCATTTTTATCAGTTACTTCCGATATTCCCATGAAAATCATTTGAGGAGATAGGAAAAAGCGACAAATTTTCCTGTAAGACAGGAGCAGTAAAAGGGCAAACCAAACGTTCGCTTAAAAGAACGACAGTTTAGGATGTTAAGAGCTTCATGGCGACATCCCGGCTTTTTTCCAAAGAAATATTTTACTTCTGCAAAGGGAAAACAATTTTAAACTTTATACACGAGCCGGGATCTCTTATCGTCGCAGACATTTGGCCAAGTACCCTGATGCGACACTTCCGACATGACGACACTTTCCACGCTAATGGGCACAGAGTATGAATCTCTCGTTCATTTCTTCGCCTCCGAGAATTCCGTCGAACAAAAAAGAGACGATTTTCTCGAGCGTACGCACCAACCATGCGGCCACAATGGCGATGTAACTCCGATTCAAAAACCCCACCCGTTCCAGGCTGAAAAGCCTCCACCGTAACGCAAGCCCTTACTTCATTAAAACCCCTCAAACATCATTATTCGCGTACCCCTCTTATTTATTCGAAATAAAAACCGGGGCGAGGTGACAGAAGGGCGAGGAGAAGGAGATAATATATGAAAAAGGATACGAAACTGCTATCATCCGAACGAGAAACGGTACGAGGCGGCAGTAAAACCGTTGATTTACTCAAAGAGGGAAGATATTTTCGGCTGTCTGCAGCTTTTTCCGACTGCCTCATCACCGAAGATATGCACGACTTTGCAACTTAAGTTGCCCCTTACGCTCGCCTTATAGAGCTCCCAAAGATTTTTATCGTGGTAAGCGAGTGTGGTATGGAGGATAGGATACTAGAGTAAATGAATAATCGATGGGAAAAGGTGCGGGAGTGTGGGAAAAGAAAGCTAACTGAAGGAAGAATAGGCGGATGTGTCGAGGATCTCTAATATTTCATTTGGAGTGAGGAAAAAGTATGAGGAAAGAGTGAAAACGGATTAGGATAGGACATATATGTCCTATCCTAATCCGTATATATAGACAAGGTTGAACTTCCTTCAGAAGTAAGCTTTGGAAAGAGCAAAAGGAAACAGAAGAGATATAGAAAGAACGATGAAAAAAGAGGAAGTATTATTTGATCACTATAAAGGCATTTTAAGAAGCATCTCCGAGTTATTGCTGTTTCAGAGACACAGAGACTGTTTACAGCTTCCCTCTCGTTGTAAGACTAAAGTGGAAGGAATGTGTAAAATTAGGTGTCGATTTCTATTTCCGGGGTTCCTAGGTAAATTGGGGAAGAAAGGTTGCAATTATACCTTTCGAAATCTGAAGTTAACTTTCAGGTTAGTGCTGTAGCTAAATGTTTTCCGAACGATTTAATAGGGATTGGCCGTACTCAAGAAATGAAATTGATAGTATTTAGGTATTAATAAGTATCAAAGGAAGAAAAATATGAAGTATAAATAGTTCTTACGCAAAAAATATTAGTAATACACTATATATTACCCAAACTTTCATATAATCATCAATTCAAATTTCTGATAACCAATGAAGTACAAATCGGAACTGAAGGCGAAAATGAAAAATGTCTGCAAAATTGATTCAAGGGAGTAGCGATATAGAAGCTTCCACTTTCCACCCTTAAAAGCTAGGATCAAATTGAAATAGCATCCGTAGCAAGCGTACTTGCCATGGATGCAAGGTAATCATCCAAACCAAATGATTATTTTAGATTGTCATTGCAGGACTGTTAGTATTTTTAAAAGTGCTTCGGCAGCTGATGTTTTTGGAATGAGGTTACCGATGAACCTTATTAGAATTCAGCAGATGATATTTTTTCCTAAGAAGACGATTATTACTATTTAGAACCTGCTTACTGGGTTAATAACAGAAGTTAAATCTAGGAAAGGTAAAAAGACACTGAATTCGGAGATGACGGCTGCTACACAGAAAAAAATCTCGGAAAAAGTGGGCTTCTAGAAAGGTGAGATAATTTTTATCCGAGAACATTAGCTTGGAGGCGTTTAGCCCGTGTGACATGACTGGGCACATACAGCGATATTTCCTCTCCGTCTCCAAATTACAGGCACTTAAAAACGCCCAATGATATTATGGAAGGAAATTTCACCATGGAAAAAATTTGTCAACTACTACTCCCCGCTATTCTGAACGACACCGACCCTGAATACTTAACAATGTTGCGACATTATATCGTTGATATACGCCCAAGCTTCAAAACTGCATATAAATTCGGACAAATTAAAATGGGCGTTGAAATAGCGGTTTGAGTCCGCTATGCAACATCCTCGTGGAATGGAAGCAACAATTTCAAGAGAGTCATGCTGCTCGATGCAAATGTGCCCTCCTCCATTATGTACTGTCATTCATAAATGGGCCATCGTAAAGATTGCCGCAAAAAAATTCGAAAAAATGCACCGTTTCGGAGTGTGAAATGGGAATTTCTCTGCGAAAGCCATTAGAATGGAGTGCAGATAGCGGGGCGGAAGGCTTCATAAAGCCGCTGGCAATATACATTTCGCGTCGACAAAAACGGAGCCGAAAGAAAAAGTCCCTAAGACAAGGCTGGCTGCTGTCCAGGGCGCCTCCGCCCTTCCCATCATGCTATGCGACCGCCACGTCGGCGTGCCCACTAGCGCCCTGTGGGTGGCCCACCGTCGATATGCAATAATGCTTCGAATCTATTTCGTCTCACCTAACAATGATCCGTGCAACCCATTACTGAATCGAGCATCTATTGCTCTCGAGGCAATAAGAAGTACTTTTAATTTTTGAGGGGGTAGACAGAGATTCCCATGTAAATTCCTATTTCGAGGAAGAATACATTCTTTCCCTATGAATACCAATGGGAAATATTTACATACGTTAATGAATTGGCCATTGAGAAAACGCTCCCGACAATCCGAAGACTACCGAAGCCAATGGTTGTTCCATACTCGAGTGAGTTTCTCTCGCAAAATAAAAGATAACGATCTCGTCGTAATGAATTGAGCTGCCGCTTCAGAATGAATATACACATAAATAACGCGTATTTCTGATATTAGGAAACACATGCTGCAATGAATACGTTGCTCTTGGATGTTTGCAGTTATATGAGTTTATTATTGCTGATATATTTTTTACATATGCAGCAGAATAATATGGTGGAGAACGGTTCGAAGATTCATCGCTCATATTTTCAAACGAGGTAAGTTTGAAATTTCCATCTCCATTGCAAGCAACTGCCGCTACAACGAATTAACTTCTCAACTTATCCAAACAGCTCGCCGTTAAATACGAAATTTTTATTCTAAATAAATAAATAAAGCTTGTCCTTTTTAAAGGGATAAAATAATGAAATTACTCCGTTAGGTCATTTTTTTGAACTTCATAGAATCCTGCAGATTTTGGAGGAAGGTAACATGCTGGAAAAGCGGTCTGTTTTGGGAAGTGTAAGCTCCCAGGCTGTAAATCATCTTCTTTTCAAAACATATCTTGTCTATCTTCCACGACGAAGCTCATCAGGAAAGGCAATCAAAATTTCATTTCAAAAATACATTTTTAGAAATATTTGTAGTTGATCCTACACACATACATTCGTGATTTAGTAGATTTTATTAGCCATCCAACTGTAACCATTACCCCGAAGAAACTCATTTTCACGGAGTAAATTTAGTCTCCGGCGATTGAGTTCAGATTAAGTCAGATTTTTACACTTTTTAAGCAAAATTTTTAATTTTGACCATAACTACAGCTGAATTATTTAAATGAAATATTTTCAAATATCCTGTTTGGGCCGATGAGTTAAGTTCCTTATCAAAACGATGAAGTAACCGTTTCTAAGTAATCATAAATATTCCATTCGCCGTGTTGAAACTGCACTTGATCACTTTGTTGTGGTATGTTCTTTTCGTCATATATTCACCGGATGACAGTTTTATATCATCGCAAAAACATATTTTATGAGTATGATCACTGCTGTCGTAATGTAGCAACCAGATGAGTTACGGCGCTCGAATTCATGACGTAGCTGAGATGGTTATCATAAGATAGTGTGGGCAAAGGGGAGTTGCAAGACGGCTCTAATTCCCTATAAATAACCAACGGAATGAGAGTTTATCACCTTTAGGACAAAGTAACGGAATTGTTAAATGTAATTCGGTTTCAATGTCTTTGTTTTATTTCCCAATCGACTTACCAGATGAAACGGTGTAATTAAAGGGAAGACGGTGATCCTATGGAACGCGAGAGAATGTTCTGGCAATTGAAACTCTGGTAGCACTCTTCCTGCTATGTATTGCTCACTTGAAGCTCCAGAGAAAAATGTGGATTCTGTTCATTGGTAATGATAATAAATTATTATTTACGCCAATCACTATGTCTTAACCCCACTGATGGCGTAATCAAATAGATATTATCAACATTTCACTCTATGGTCTGGCGCCACATTAGCACACAAATCCTTTATATTTATCAAATATGGCACTCTTTCCGCCAAAGGTTCGCCATCCCTGTTATAGAAATACGTTTGATAAAAGAATGAAGGTAAAAAATTATTAAAATAAAGAAGTTTAACCAATTTAGCCTAACTGTTTATCACCCTTCCGATGATGATACTGACTCTTCGATACTTACTACTACTAGCAAACATGTTGGTCAAAAACACCGGATATAATCTAATTTTTAAATAAAGTTTCATTGATGATAAGTTTTAAATTCTATTACAGCAAACAAATATTAAAATATATATCAAAGTAATGTTAGATTATGAGAATCCAAAAGCCTGGTATCCCTATGTAGTACAAAGCAGGTGTGTATTTTGTGCAGAAAATATTCACAACTTACCCTTTCCTTCAAAATGATCCGACTTACGCCTTCCTTAGATTAATAGCGTGCTGACAATGAGTCTAATTCAAAATTTATCTTTTTGAGCCGCATACAAAAACCTTTGAAATTTTTGCTGTTAGCATTCATTCCATAATCATTGCAAACCTAACACAGACTCCTTAAGAATAAACTTCCCCAGCCGAATTCTACACAGCGTAGAAAAGAGAGATATCCTCAACACACTTAGTTCTGGATAGGAAACCTGGAAACCTTGATGAAATGCAAATATGAAAACTGTATGACTTTTTCAAGATGCAAAGTTGATACAAAACATTTTCAATTTTTGGCATAATTAGGGTTCTCTGCTGGAATTCAAGAAGTCGCTACCCTCCCGGAGATTCATCCGAATTAAATCAATATTAGCATAAATTGCACGTTTGTAATTAGACACTACCAACAATATAAGACACTCAATAATGCTTAACGAGAAGATAGGCGACGGAGATTAACTCTTAGCCAACTCATGTTAACGTACTGAGTAATTATGAGATGATTAATGCTCGATGTTGATTCACATGAAATGCAGAGGCTAACGAGCTAACACCAGTAATTTGCGAGGATAAACAGTTAGAAAACCTTATAACAGTATATGAAACAATTATACAGTGGTTGTGAAGGTGAGAAGCTTGTATGGAGATATTATGCGGTAGTTTTGTCACGGTCTAGAAATTTATAATTTTTACGGAAATCATTCATTATCCAGGTAAAACCAGCAGAAATATGTAATTAAGTAGATAGATAAAAATGTGATTTGCTCTGACCTTACATACATCTTCTGGTAATAGTATATCATTGAATATGTTTAACCAGTTCTTAGTTTAAGTCACCATGCTGCGTCCCCATTACATTAGATTGCTCAACTTTAATTAACCTCATTTACAGTGCGGAGGAAATTCTAAGGAAAACGGTTTCCTATGATTCTTGAGAATATAAACATTGAATCATGAAATGTAAAGAAGAGGCACAATTTTAATACACAAAAATATTCTATATGGCGGAAAGTGGAAGGCTTGAGTTCGAGTCCCTATCACGTCTAGCTTTAGTTTCTTCTTTGATTTTCAGCTCACAATTGAATCTTACGCTGAAGCTTCAGCGTATAACTGAACATGCAAATTTGAATACCAGTATCCTTAACCATGTGATTCGTAGGAAATTTTCCAGTAAGCTTTCTCTTAGCTGGTTGCCCACATGGCTACTACTCCTTGCCTTGTTGACAAAGCATCCCGAAAACGGGGTGGAAACAGAAAATGGTAATTTAGTTGCATGATTAATATAAATTTGATATATGCTACTTGTTACGAAATCAAACACCTGTTATTCTATATTTTAGAAGGATGTACGATTGGTGTATTAATGATTTTTCCTTTCTCTTTGCTTTGTAGATCCTGTTAACTTATTCCTTCCAAGGCTTCTATTATACATAGATATTTTAAATAAAGGCTAAATTTACGTAATGAGTTCAGAGAAAGTACTTTTTCGAAAATGTAGCCAATATTATGCGTCCTCCTTGCTACATAAGCCATTATGATTCTTAGGAAAAAATGAGAGATTTCGGGCGGCAAAATTTGGGTGGCGAAAATTTTGGTTCGCAAGACAATATCTTTGCTGCATTCACAAACTCAGGAACTATGTCAAATTAAGGAAACGTGTGGATATAAGTTAGCAAGACAACGGTCAGAAGGAGAAATGGGAAGAGGAAGAATTTATGGGAAGAGAGAATTCCACTTCCACCTTAGCAGACATTTCATAACGTTCAGTTGTCAAAGTGTAGTCCTGTTGTAGAAAGAGTGTTTTCCATTTCTTTAAATTCAGTATTTTTTATAATATGTTTATTTCTCAAAGTCTTCACAAACACCCGTTTTGTTGCACAATTACCGTAAACCGTAGGGGCTACTTGAGCCCTGGGGTGTTACTTGGACCCAAAGAAAAAAAAGGCTGGAAATGGCCAAAAGAAAGACATTCTGCAGTACAAGTGGTGTCATATAGACAGGAATATCGTTCCACCGAAACTTATTAAAAGGGGGTGTTTTTTATCGCCTTGTAGATACTTCTCACAATTTGTTTGCCAAAAAATTATACAAATTCCAACACATCATTATTTCACATATGATTCCATATAGTGTTTTCGATTTATTTATTGAGTTTTTGCAATTAAATGATCGTTTTATGGCTTCAGAATGTCTCTAAAGAGTTATATTAACTACAGCTGAATTATTTAAATGAAATATTTTCAAATATCCTGTTTGGGCCGATGAGTTAAGTTCCTTATCAAAACGATGAAGTAACCGTTTCTAAGTAATCATAAATATTCCATTCGCCGTGTTGAAACTGCACTTGATCACTTTGTTGTGGTATGTTCTTTTCGTCATATATTCACCGGATGACAGTTTTATATCATCGCAAAAACATATTTTATGAGTATGATCACTGCTGTCGTAATGTAGCAACCAGATGAGTTACGGCGCTCGAATTCATGACGTAGCTGAGATGGTTATCATAAGATAGTGTGGGCAAAGGGGAGTTGCAAGACGGCTCTAATTCCCTATAAATAACCAACGGAATGAGAGTTTATCACCTTTAGGACAAAGTAACGGAATTGTTAAATGTAATTCGGTTTCAATGTCTTTGTTTTATTTCCCAATCGACTTACCAGATGAAACGGTGTAATTAAAGGGAAGACGGTGATCCTATGGAACGCGAGAGAATGTTCTGGCAATTGAAACTCTGGTAGCACTCTTCCTGCTATGTATTGCTCACTTGAAGCTCCAGAGAAAAATGTGGATTCTGTTCATTGGTAATGATAATAAATTATTATTTACGCCAATCACTATGTCTTAACCCCACTGATGGCGTAATCAAATAGATA
Source organism: Ladona fulva (assembly GCA_000376725.2). NCBI lineage: Eukaryota > Metazoa > Arthropoda > Insecta > Odonata > Libellulidae > Ladona > Ladona fulva. The sequence goes on along the minus strand of KZ308362.1, from coordinate 633,884 downwards.
TTATCAACATTTCACTCTATGGTCTGGCGCCACATTAGCACACAAATCCTTTATATTTATCAAATATGGCACTCTTTCCGCCAAAGGTTCGCCATCCCTGTTATAGAAATACGTTTGANAAAAAAGCTTTTAAATCATCGAAAGCTATCTAAAACATAGTAAAAAATTTGTTATCAGCACAGGTTATGGAATTTAGGTATTGTTTTGTTCGGAAAGTCCAAAAATTAGTAATTTTGGGTCAAAGTAACCCCAGTTTACGGCACTGTAATAGACGTAAACAGCAACAACGGCCGAACATACACAGCCATTCCCTAACCAGAAAAATCCGATGAGCCGGGACTCGAACCCGGGATTGGAGCGCCAGTGCGCTAAGCACTCCTCCACGCGGTAAATCCTCCGTAAAAATATTGAGACCAAAAAAAATATATACAATTTCAATTTCATCAAACAATACTATAACTAATTAGAATGGATGTAGCAGGCGAATTCATGTTCTACGTACAGCTTTGCATGCTCAGGTGAAGACCGACCCAATTGCCTCTGCATAACTAACTACCATTAGTTTTCCACTTCCTATAATCATTGTAGGAAGCTCTAATATCTGAGCTTTTCCGTTCCATTAATATCTCAAATTCCTCTCCTTTTCAATACAAATACATTTATAAGCGCTCAATATCCTTTTTCCGTAGCCTCCGCGTCTGTTTCATTCCAGGCAAATATCCATGCGAAGTATTTCAAAAGTTTCTTCCCAGGTTTGTCTTCAGTCCTTATTAAAAAAACATATTCTTCTCTTTAGAGAGGAATATGTTTTTATATGGTAATTATATCCGTGAAAACCATACATAACATTAAAAATATAGTTTCTATGGTTTTCGGCAATTCAAAAATTGGATTTTTGAGGTGAAGTTCCTCAATCGTCTCATTTTCCAGGCAATTCACTTGTATAAAGACTTTAGATAACATGACAGTGATGATTTCTGTATATGTGGGTAATTAAGATCTTTTGGTACAAATAAAATTTTCAGCCGTATAATAAAAATTTATTTCATACTGAGCAACTTTGATGGCATAATTCATGGGGTAGTCAAAGTGCTGTTAGTGCTTCGAATTCTGTAAGGTGTACTCCAATTCGGAGGAGCAATGTTCTATAGTTTTAGGCTTAAATCTTCTAAGAAAAGCTAGTTTACTCATCAATTCATTTTTATCGAAGCATACAATGATTTCAGGCAAATTTCTGGTCGACTGTTTGTTTAAGGTCCGTATTTTATGCTTTCCGTAGAATTTTCATCAAATAATGCACATGAATAGGGCTAAATGCATCTGTTATTCGATGACCATTGATTGATATCAACTACGGAAGTCGTGCGTTACATTTCCTACTAACGTCAACCTCTTACATTTCACAGTTGGAACTGAATTTGGTGAAACAAACCTAGAAAAAGCGCAGGAACAAACTTAATGACCTTGTTTTACGAAATAAAGTAAGGAGGCTAACAAAAAAATTATTTGGGAATGATTCGGGTTTACTTCTTTCACTGAAAAAGTTTTCTTTCTTCTTTTCTTTAACTGAAACCAACCAGAGAAAACACAATTTCTTTTCTGAAAATGGAATATGTTCCAAAAATTTTAGTGATATACATTGATGAATGTCTTACTTGGAGGCACAGGTCAATTACTTCGCAAAACAACTGAACAGAGCCTGTTTCAATATATCTTGTATTTCTCCCATCACTAATATGCCAACAAGACTAGCGGTGTATTATGGTTACTTTTACTCGATATTAAAATATGGAATCACATTGTGGGGAATAGACACAGGATGGCAAACTATTTTTAAAATACAAAGAAATATAGTGCGCAAAATGACATTCTCCAAATAAAGAGACTCATGTGAACCAATTTTTTGTAAACTCAAAATTCTTCCTCTCCCTTGCATTTATATCTATGAATTAATAATGTATGTATGTAAAGATATAAACATATTCGAAAAGAGCAACTCACTAGACAACTATAACACCAGAAGTAACAATGACGGGCTCCCGGATAGCCAAGTGGGCAACGCGTTCGATTTCGGTATCCTAAGCTGTCGAAACACTTTTAACAACACTACTACTAGTAACAATGAGTCATTACATCCGATACATCGTCTTAGCATCTTTGAAAGAACCCAAGATTTAGAATAAAATTCCTAAAACACTTGCGAAAATACGATACAACCGAACAAAGATTTCAGGAAGCTCTTAAAAAAATATTGTTAAACGTGTTATTATTCAGTCGACGAATACCAATAGTGATGAGTGGTACTAAATTGTAGCATTTGAGAGGTTTTACTACGTAAATTTCCTTTGTGTGTCTATATGCATATTTCCTTTACAAGTTTTTTGTCTCTTTATGTACTTCTATGTAATGTAATTCATGTAAGATGGTCTTTTTTGGATTTAATTTTGACACATCACCAATTAAATGGAGAATTTTATCTGTGTATGTAAATTTACTTTTTAATGTTATTTATTAACTAGTTTAACTGATGTTTATATTTATCACATACACATGATTATACCTGTAATGTTTCAATCGCAATCTGATTGTTTTCTTGGTGTTCTATATTTGTAAATATGTGAATTTGTTTATGATCTTATAGAATATCCTGTAGAATACCTGCAAGGAACCTGCTGACAAGCATATGGCTTAGCAGGACCAAATTATATTATTCTTTTAAACATTTGAAATATTCTACTTTTTATTCTATTGTAAAAATATAACATGTACCAAATTTTGTAATGTTAGTTATAAATGTACAGCGTTTTTTGTAGTAAATATATATAATAATGTTAATGTTATTTTATGGGTTATAATGTGATATTATGGTAAATTATTTGTTTTCTAAGCCGAATTAAGGCAGTTTTTTTTTCTATACTCATATTATTCCTTTAGTAATTCTTTTCCACATTGCCTTTAT
>KZ308362.1:595846-625907 GCA_000376725.2 Ladona fulva | reverse complement strand
ATACAAGTAAAAGTTTCTTTCATCGCGCTATTTGTTGAACGAAATCGTCAAATTTGTTGAACGTGAAAACTAAACTGGAATATGATGATTCCTGTGAATACGAGGTGAAACTTCTAGAGTTATAAGACGACGCCCGCATTAATCAAAGAGCAGATGCAAATTTCAAAGGCTAGCCGACGATTTTGATGAATCGATCAATCAAAAACATCAACCCATCGAAAAAAGAATTCCAAAACAAATTACCACCATCGCCGATAGATACGGAAATTTATAGCTTTTTCTTAAAGATTTTTTAAATAATCTATCCAAAACTAGAAACTGCCGCTTTGGAATCGACATAAGAATTTTATGATCTTCTTTGATAAATACGAGTAGGTAACCTTATCTGCTAATAAATGAGCTTGCAGCGCTCTTGAACCGCTTCCTTTCGTTGCGGAAATAATGTATACTAGTTTCGGAATCTAACAGTGATATTGAATGTAATCGATGTGATATAGGTTAACTTGGAGGAACTCCAAAGTGAAAGAAAAGACAGTAGTTTTCACAAGATTTTTACTCTTGACCGGTTTCGAATCTTTCTAGTCAACATCGGGTACATTTTGATAATCTGTAATATTGTTACATTCAATTTTGATAAATTTGTAATATTCAATTGTAAAATTGTAAATACAAATTTGTAACAAACTGAAAACATTGTCTGGTGCTTTTATGTACCCGATGATGACAGCAGAGAGTCGAAACCGGTCAAGAGTAAAATTCTTGAGGAAACTACAAATTATCTTTTTTTCCTCAATGATATTTAATTCAAATATTGCTAGAGTAAGCATAAACCGCCTAAAACATCAAGAGGAGACTAATTTGAAACAATATTTTCAACTTTTGGCACCCATGCCGTCATTCTAACAGGCAGTAATTGTGAAAACTCATCAGCAAGTTACTGAAAAACTATCCGGTAATAAACACATACTTAACATTGCGACAGTAGTTCCAATATGCATGGAACATACATCAAGAATTCATGAATGAGTACAAATAATTTCCCTGCTATTCTCAGGTCTATTGTATAGCCATCCACCACAAATATTCATTCGACAATGCCGTGGAGTATCTCAATATGCTATTGGATTTTGGGAATATTATTCATATTCATGAATGTGTGTGCGTTATATCCTCTTACATTCAATTTCTCATCAAACAGTGTTACTCCTGTTGTGTTCATAATTTTCTCCTAGCTTTACTTGTTCCGCTATCTACTAACATTTTAGTCCGAATTTTGGCAATGCGGTGTAAGTAGTAACGTAAATGATAAAAGCTGAGGCTCGAGTATTTTCCTCTTTTCAGCGAATAAAACCACCTTATATTCTGTAGCAGCTATTGACACTTATGTGAATTTGGGACTATTTACTTTACTTAAGGAAGTTACGATTTAGTTGTTCGTCGTTAGTTTAACTATTTAATAATTGATAGTATGAAACCGAAGAACAATCTATCCATCTACCTTTACGGGCATAAATACAGCCAAATCTCAATAGATAAATTGTATTAAATTCTTGTGCAATGGGTGCCCAATAATTTCGATTCCAAAAGGCACAACAACCTTAATGATGCCTTGGTTAATGAAAGCCTTAGTTAACGACGTCCTTTGTTTAGGACGAGTGGCTGTAATAAAATAAGACACGTGTAACGACACATGCTTTGGTTTACGACGCCTTCTGGTAAAGATTGGCAGTTGAAAACGGCTTTTGTGGATTTTGATTTTATTAATTATAATATCTTGTAGCAAATATAAATTAATAAAGTACATGTAACATATTTTTATAACGTTAAAATGAGTTTTATCTGCATTATTGACATGTGATATGCTTATGAGATATCGCGCCTTGGACAACGATGGTTTAAGATTAGGTAAGGTACCAATGTACATGAATTCTAGATTAAAAGGGATATTGCGAACAAAGGTACACAGAACCATTGTATCGACCTAAAACTACTAACAAATGGGTGAATGCACGAGTATTATTTTATAACTCATGCGTTACTTGTTGATAATTTTTCCGAAAATGCTAAAAATATTCCTGTCTGCGTCCATTATTCTGAATAATTACACTTCTCGAGGAAATTGTTTTTGCAGGCGACAAGTTCTGCAGAATTATTTCAGATCTCTAACCAATCAAAGATGTGGGGTACAATAGCATTAGTAAAAGCACCGAAACGATTGAAACAAATTTATAGAGGAAGCACCTGAAGAGAAATAATTGGTACTTCAGGGAAGAATGAACTGAGCTGGAAAGAGCTTCCCTCAATTTGAGCCCAAAGAGAGCAAGTAAAGAAGAATTTTAGATAATAGAGGAAGATAATTGAATTGTCTCGAAGAAGTCCATTCGAGCAACGAGGAATTTAATTAAGTCAACCATTATTATTCTTCATTTTGCCAAGTAAAAGGCAGCCAATTTTAAATGAAGGCACTCGTTGTCCGATCGCCACTGTACAGATGGAATGTTTCAGACCAGACTTTACACTCTTTATATTCTCCCCGTTTTCCTCTTCTTGCCTAAATTTTACTATCCATAATTAACTCCTCTCATATTATATAAAAGTATCTATTCAGCAGCTTTTTCGGTTAAAAATTCGCGACTTAACATCACTCGACCATTGTCATTGCTGCTTCTGTCTCTACTGGATTCGAATTCAACGATCGTTAACCTGACGGGCAGTGACTTGGCTCCTGGAATTTATAGTATTCACAACATCTTAACTAGTTTACTATAGTCCTTAGAACCATTATAACACGCTTTTCAACAACAGTAACTTAAAACAGCATTGAAATTCATTCTAATCCCACTGCATAGCTATACGAAGTTTCGCCGACAGTTTTAGAATAGTGGTCCTTAGTCTGACTACATAGAAAGATAAATTAAATCAACATAAGTTGATGGACATATGAGATCGTTTTCTATGAATGCGATTGTTTTAATTTCGAGTTATGTGAGACAGAAGAAAAAATCGCGTTTAATGAAAATATAACAGGCTAGAGGATGTAAGTTCTTCCTCGTTAGTGAGTCTGCTATATTTCTCAAATAAATACACATTCTCGACGAACAATTTGAAAACACTTTCTTACTCTCAAAGTACTTCACCAACGGTCTTGGAATTAATTTGTTTAAACAAACACTTATGAATGATGTTCAACGATGAAAAGCCTTTAAAGTCCGTAGTTAACATAATTTGCTCACAAACTAATAACAAATTCTTAAGCTAAAAAAATCTGCAAAAATATGGTAAAAATGAACGCAGTTTTCAAGAAAATCTTTTAAAAAATTTCAGTACGAAGGTGTTGTTATTCAGAGAATGAATATCTATTGGATAATGAAATACGTATCATGCTGGGTTCAGAGATGTGCACTTCTTTAGTTGTGAGATACAAGTATGTGTATAAAAAGTTATACGATGACAATTTCTTTGTAAATTCGATGTGATAGCCTTCTATGTAAACAGTTGTATGACCTAAGATATGTGCTTTTGTTAAATATAAATTTTGTAATGTAATTCACCCAATAATTTATTCTAATTCTTCAACGTAACAAAGAATGAGAGGTTGCAAATGTTCATTTTTTTCTAATAATCTGTTAATCTTTTCTTTTCGTTTCACGTCTCCAATTCAATGCAGATTTTTGTGTGTTCCTGAATTTAGTCCTGACGAAATAAATTATTATTATTATTAAATCACGAGCAATTTCACGTTGAGATTTCTTACGAAACGAAAACTGCTTTCAAGGATAACTTTTCAAAATGTTTCCAGCAGCGAAATTTTGCAATTGAACCCCATCATATTTTAGAGGTATCTTAGAAATTGGACTATAACTGTACATGAGCCACTGATTTAGATATTTGAAAAGGTTCCTGCGAATATTTGGGATGTGAATTTTCGCTTATGATAGGCAAAACATTTCCCTCGCCCAATAACACTTCCGTCATAATTCAACGGCATTAATTCCAATAATTATGCAAAATGAATAATCAAGTATAATGATCAGTAGTTAATGGATTTCTCAGTTGCAGGAACTATCGCATTTGCATAAATCTAAAACAAATCAGATTCTATGACGACCTTAGAAACCCCAAAAAAGGAATGGAAGAATCGTGTTAATACAAAATAAATTCGTAAGAATTCAGTTTACGTAAGTTTTGTGCATTTTTTAGAAACTCAGCGTAATTGGCAACTAAAAACGTATTGAAACGCACTCACAGTTCTTTAGGGGATTGGAAAACTATAGAAAGATCATTAAGATAAAATTTTAAATAGGAATTTTAATGAAAATATTATCGCCAGAAGGCATAATTCATATACTGACAGTAACTTAGTATATGTACATACAGCACGCTCAGAAACGTATGTTTTAGCAGGCGTGCACCCAGAGAAGTGGCTTAAGCCCCCACCGAGAGTTTCTATTTTTCGTTTCAAAGTTTATCAGTAAATATTTGGTGGCTTAAAATAATTCATTATAGGTGATACCTTCTTATGATGAGAATCGATCAAATTATTCAATTAATTCGCCTTACAGCGTAAATGGTACAATTGGTAGTAGTGTTGTAAAAATTGCTTCAACAGCTAATGTCATTTCGCACGTAGGCTCCCACCGGAAATCGAACCCGGGGCCGCTGTCACCGATGTCGAACGCGTTACCCACTTGGCTATCCGGGAGCCCTGGATATTACTGGTTACAATATCTTAGTTCAGCCCCCAGTCGAAAATTATGGATACGCCCCTGACATCTAGACCATACTATCTCATTGAAACCAAGGATGTTGCATACGTTTGCTCGACAAATCCTTTCTTCGGAAGACCGGAGGGGAAATTAAACGTGTAGGAATCGTACAAATACTGCATTTCTGACATATCCGTAGCAACGTCTTAGAAAAAGACATACGATTGTCGTACAGTGAAATATTCCATGAAAGCATCTGTTACCGCCACAAAATCGAAAGTTATTGCTGTTGCAAGAACATCAGCTAGTGATGAGCCTTCTAAGCAACGACATCATTCTAATTTACAAATTCTTCTATTCATTCGCAATCGCCTTGGAAATTGGTTTGTTTTCGTAAATCGCTGCGCCTAACCCTAAAAAACCTCGAATTCCTACCTCCCCTATAAACAAGTCAGACGCACCTACGGAGAGCACGTAATTTATGCATACTAATGCGTCCCGAATTCCTTTGAAAAATATCCCGCGCACAATTGGCGGAGAGAAAGAAGTGGCCGAACGAGGGGGAGAGAATGAGAGCGGGGGGTCAGGATGGAAAGAAAGCGAAGATGAAGAGAGATGGATGAAATATAGGCCATGTATTATTCAACGAAACGGGTGCATATTTCATTGGCAAAAGGAGGGCGTCGCGGATTTGTATGCCTCGCTTAGTGAGAGTTGGCTGAGGAATATTTCGGATGGGGAGAAAAATATGTTTGGGGCAAAGCGGCGGGTAACTCTTGAAAAATTGAAACCAGACTCCTCTTTCGCGGAAGGAAACACTGTGGGGTGCTTTGGAGCGTAATCCTGCAAGTGTTTGGGAGGATGCATTGATAAATGCAAGCGCGGATGAATCCCTGCGTTTACGGGATTTGAAGCTGCTGGCAGATCGAGCCTTTCGCACGTCCAAGGAATATAACGAGAGACCGCCAACCGGTGTCTGAATTGAAACCTAGGATTTGGCATTTTGGTGAAACGGCAGATAAAACGTACCATTCGATGGAACGTGTGAAGCTCGAATGTCAACACGAGAATACAATGCCGCCTTTTCAGACTTCGACTACCCGGAAATCGCTGATAACCAAAGGTTAATATTTTTTTAAGTACGAGAAGAAAAATCCCGAGATCTCCCTCACAAAAGAAGTACCATTTTCTACCATGAACATCATAGGCACTAAAAACATTGATTTATGGTTTTGCGCTGTCGATGTGGCTAACTTATTGGTTGAAGGTTAACGCGAGAGACTACCTAGAGATTGAGCGTAATTATACCGTAAAGACTTTTATAATAATTTGCTAACGTAAAGAATGTTACAATCGATGTTAGAAGGCGTAACTCGGTGAAAAGCCATGAAAGAAGCAACCTTAATTTAGTGTGGAAATTACAAAGTGTCCTTCTTTCATAAAGAATGTTATGTTTTTCCAACTCGGTGATAATGTGTCACTGGGAGAAAAATTAATACCGTCTCATTACACAACGAACGACGCGTAAATTCGCATAGGAAAAGCAACTATTAATTTACGAATTTGTTGAATATATACACTTCGGTAAAAACAAGTAGTTTTTCTAACTTGTACTAATCCATTACATATATTTCGTCGGCTATTAGTTCGGGCCAGTTATAGACATATTCAAGCCCTTTTTTATGAATTATAAAACTCTCTTTCACATTTTTATTTCACAATTCTGTTTTATTCAAGAAATCCTCGTAATGTCAAATTTGTACTAAGTGACGTCCTACTCCGTAAATTTTATTTTTAACTAATGTTTCAAAATAATGCAGAAATCCATTTACATGACGATATGACCATCTTTCCTACTAATCCCCTTTTGAGGGGCTGTAAATGAACACAGTGTTTCCGTTTCGTGATTTCGCTTGTCACGAAATTGATACTAATCAAGCTACTTTAGCTACCACTGAAGTTGCAAAACATGTTACTGCAGATGTTAGTATTAAAAAAACTTTAATGAAGCATGAAATTGTGAAATAATTACATGAAGATTCCAATAACTAATCTATTTAAGCTCAAGGAAGCGAAATAATCATTCACGAGCTATGATTTTACAAAAAATTGTTTTTTATATGCGATGTGTTCCGTAATTATATGCATAAACATCAGGATCTCAGCAGTTAATTATTTCCTATGCCTATCCACCTATATAAATAATATAATACTTCCTTTTCTAAATAATAATGACCTGCTATTTCCAGAGCTAATTTCAGTTAATAAGCAAACCTAAGGTAATTTAGATTCCTAAGAGTAACTACTGTATAAATATTCTCTTCAGAAAAACCTACACCTCAAAGAAATCTTTTGAAAATCATCTTCTTGAAATCATTCCGCTTTCCATATAACTTCTCAGAGAAAAAGTTCAAGAACTTTTAGTTACTTTTAAAAAGCGTAACATTTACTCCATGCTATAAGGTTATCCCACCTACACCCACTGAACAATGTTCATTGTTATTTCTTAACAAATAAAGCTTATCCTCAGCTAAGAAATTTTCCAAACAAAGAATAACTGAGTTTATTCTCGGTGAGTAAAGAAGTAATTTAATGATAAACTCAACCAACTCAACGAAAATAATTGTTTTAGCTAGTTTTCTATAACACATTATCAGAAAAAATAGCTACTATAAGGATATATAGATGCAGTTTTCACTCAAGCAAATGAGGAAATACAAATACTTACACTAACAAAAGCATACTCCGTTATATCCTCGAGTAGGATTTGAATTTTTGAATGCATTTGTAAACTGAAAAACGACTTTATCCAGTATTCACTTCACAGTAAGAACAACAATGAAGAAGTAGCTCATGTAAAACCTATTTTAAATCGTTTAATAATAACTGAAAGCGATCGTCAATTTATTATTGGTCGAAATGTAATCAGCTGAGTACTGCCTCCAAAAAATCTTCCTCTTTATTTAGGAAAGCCACTCCCTGCCATAAGCCAATTGTGTGTGCCTTTTGCCTAAGTTAGAAAATACCCAAAGAGCTAAAACTAACTATAAGAACAGCCGCATCACCAAGAATTTACAAGGAAGAGTGATTACAAAAATGTCCTAGTTTGGCTGCATTCGATAAAAATAATCCTATAAAAGTTGGACAAACTTTGCTTAGCGCCGGACTAAATCAAGCACCGAAATTGATTTTCCTCGAATTTTCAAAATTATTAATTACGTAATAATTAATCCATCGCCAAAGTGACCTTAACGACCGTTCGCTGCGCTCTTTAATAATCAACATCTAAGTTTCTTCCTAACTACATTTCGGTTTTAAACTAGATTCCCTCCTATCATCCATTGTGCTTTCAAATTTACAAATAAATAAGATTAACCAGATAGAAAAATATCCCAGCAAATAAGAACCCAAACATCTATTTTCTTCCTTAGACGAAGCAACAACGTTACCAATTGGAACTACCAATGTCGGATAGGTAAATATTTGTTGAAAAATATTTATAAATGAACATCAGCCTATCGATTGACGAAATATAAATAACTGATCGGTACAAGACCATTGCTTCACAAAATTAAACACCTTTGCGGATACATTTACACGAACAATTCGTGGTCGACTCCCCTGAATAACGCCTATTTAAGGATTAATATTGATTCTTGGCTATCGAAAGATTATTTTCAGACGTTAATACAAAGATGGTTCGAGCAAAATTTCCCGCACTAGCGATTGAGTTGCCCTAATCACCATGATGACTAAACAGAACAGCTGACCTCATAACCACTTCGAGTCCTAACGGAGTAATTGAATGCAAAACAGCCCTTAACTCACTCTAACACCGATCTGCACGGTAACGAGGATTTGAAAAATCGCTAAGTCTCGGAATGCCAAGGACAGATCGAAGAAAGAATGCGTCAGTGGGGAGCCAGGGCACACACTCGCTCTTCTTCAATTAGGCTCATTTGAGTAGCGCAGGATAATGTGATGGAGGAAGACCATAAGATACTATCTCTCCAACATAGAACCACCTTATCTTCGCCCACTCCTAACTGCGATCAAGCCTTCATGAATCCCTTAGCGAAGCCACGAAGCAAAGGGCGAAAGATCATTTACTCACTGTAAACGAGCGCCTGCGAATGGCTGATGCTAAAACCCAAAGAGAATGTTTCCGAGAAAAAATGGACAGAGGGACAAATGAATGGTAAAATGGAGGTTGAAAGGTTTGAGGCTAGATATATATCTCAACACCAAATCAACCGTGATTGCCATGGTATGAGCGACGTTCTAGTAATATTTACGTGCTGCTCTACCACGACTGAGTATGAAACCATGTGTCCACATAAGATGAAGTGTTGACTTCCTTCGATGACTGTAGGAATCGATGAGCGTTGAAAATTCCTAACGTCGGCGTTACCAAACGGCTTAAATTAAAATTAGCAAAAAGTACAGCTTCATATTATGATCTAGACGAGGCAACGGTCAGAAATTAAACGCATTACAATGGGTTATTTTGGAAAAAAACAAGTTTTATAGAAGCTGAGACATAAAGATATTACATGTGAATCGCCTTTCTTTGAAAGGAACAGAATAGTATTCAAAACCTGACAATATGGTATACTGAAAAAGAAAGATTCATAAGAGCTGAAAATAACAAAATTACAGATGATCCGTCTCCTTACGCGCTTCATATCGCGGCGTAAGGAACATTTTTAAAGGTAAAAATAAATATCTCGTCCATTCTACAAACAACATGTTATTAAAGCAATATTGAAACTCAACATGTTTGACAATATTTACAAGTAATATTTTTAAATGATACCACTTTCATGAAAGATGATTGATATTCCTGAAGAGAAGTACATTTGGTCAATTGTCGTCTGCACAAACATGCCTAGGCAGATTTAACCAGACACGAAGGATTTATAAAAACTAGAATCAAATAAGGATTTAATAATTAGAGCAAAGACATGAGAAGAGGTTTCTTGCTCATTAGCGCCATTTCTTGACAAGCTCCAAAAACTTGAGCCGTTTACAACCTACATTATAGCGACTTCGGCGATACCATCTTCCCAGAATAATGCTCGCTCGTTGAAAAATTCCCGGGTACCGCCTCCATCTTGCGATTGTGGTTTAAACCGCTTGCGACCAGATCTCACCAAGTCGACAGAACCGATCAATCAATGTGCCATCAGTAATCCACTCAAACATTTAAAGTTTCTTCTATTATATCACAGAGCAGCAATTGTAAAAAATCTTCAGTGCATCACATTAAATGTCCGCAGAGTCGAGCTTATCCGATTTTTTGATATTCACATAATTTACATACACATTGCTACAATACATGACTAAACGGACATGGTTTTAAATTCCTCCTCTAAGAATTAAATGAGAAACTTCTTTTTCCCTCCTCATCCAATCCAAAACTAATCGGAAAATAAATAGGTCTTCTAAACGTTAAGCCGGAAACATTTCCAAACGTGACATCAACAGAATAAAAATCCGACGTTCTTCGAAGCAAACTCAAGATTCTTCCGAGTCCAATTACGGGTGGACCGCTGCACCCATCCTCTGCCCGTACAGTGAATACGGCGAACAGTAGTAAGGTCCGAGAGGAGTGGGGTTGAAGGCGCTGTATGGTGAAGCACCAAGGCCTGGTTTCGCGTACGGGTGATACCTCGCCGCGGCTGCCGATAGCGGGCTGAGCGGTGCGCTGGGATAGCCGGCCGCCGCGGCTGCGGCCGCAGCCGACGCCGAAGCGCGATGCAGCGCGGATGGATTGGATAGAAGGGAAGCGTGTGAAGCCACGGGAGAAAGCAGTCCGCCGCTTCCTTCTGCACCCGCCGCCAGGCTCGTGTGGGTCCTCAGATGCTGGAGCAATTCCTCCGAACTCGCGAATCGTTTCCCGCAATACGAGTCACCCGCTATCCAATTGCACACGTAGGGCCGTCCCGCCGCCGCAGCGGCTGCCGCTGCTGCAGCCGCACTTCCAAGGGGCGAGTAAGACGCTGCTGAGAGGTGTCCGTGGTGCGGCGGTGGTGCCTGGGGCGGTGGGGGTGCGGACATAAGGGAGAGGGCCAGGCCGTACTTTTGGTGATCGCACTGGGTGCAGCCGCTGGGGCACGCGGAGGACGGACTTGCCGCCGCGGCCGCTGCCGAGGCCGCTGCGAGGAACTGCGCGTTGTGTACGCTGAACTGGCACCCCGTGCAGTAAGGGTCCTTGCAAACGGGGAGCAACGCCTCCCCACCGGTGGCCGTCTTCACTCTCGCGTAGCTCACGTAAGGACCGGGATTGGAAAGCGCGGCGGCCGCTGCAGCTGCCGCAGCCGCTGCGGACGATACCGGAGGGTAACCTGGGAGGAGTCCGTGGGTGGAGAAGGCCCCGAAGGGTGGTCGGAAGGCCGGGTTGGCGTCGATGCCGGGTGGACAACATAATGCGGCGGCCGCCGCGGCGCTGAGGGGTGCACCGTAACTTCCGGCCGTCGGCTTGTACGTTCCAAGAGGGAGGTCTTTGGGATGACCGTGGAGGATTTCCAATCCGGACCTTATGATGGGGCTGGCGCCTCCGCCGCGACCCGCAGATGAGGCAGGGGAAGCGGATTTGCCTCGAGACCCACTGCCGTCGGCTGAGAGGGGCTGTACTGTCCTTCCCCCCGACTCGGAACCTGCTGGGGACTCAGATTTGCAACCCGGAGTCCGAGATTTCTTTGGTTCTTCGGAGTGATCACTATTCGCTTTCGAGGATGGCCTTTCATCCCTACGGGATGCTTGTGACTGAGATAGATGCTGGGGCGGAGGATGATGATGGGAAGATGTGATGTTCTCGTACGGCTTGAACACCAGTTTTTCCGCGGGAGGGCTGGGCACCGTGGTGGTGGTTGCCGTAGGTGTCTTCTCCGACTTGCTCTCAGAGTTATTATTCTCCGTATTCAGGTTGGCGGAGATTTGCGCCGGGGGCTTACTCCTCTGAGGAGGCTTGGCATCCAAAGGAGGAATCAGCGGTTTGGTGTTTGGGGTGTCCGCACCAATTTGGCTACATGTCTGCGCCAGTAGAGCCAGCGGGCTCTTTTTGGCATCCAACTATAAAAAGCAATAAAAATTCGATATGATTTCATTAGTAAACAAATTGTTTACAAACTAAAAAGTTACCGAAAGTATGCGAAACACCCCCAAAATTGATATTACAATTCAAAAGCGCGGAAGAGCCCTCGAAAATTGGTTTAAGAGAATTTTTCGGAAATTTTTAAAGTACTCACCGTGGTAGGAAGGGGTGATAAGTAATCAGGCTGCAGGTACTGGCTGCTCCCTGAAGTCAACATTCCTCCTCCGTCAAGAACCACCATTTGAAAACACAACTGCTATAGACGTACGTATTCGCCTCGATAGTTCACTAGACGGTGCCTATTCACCCACCAGCGAGAACTTCCTCTCACAATCAACTGCGAAGGTTTACTCTTCGACGTACTCACGCACTTCGCACCGTCAGTTTTACGCGCGGAGAGTCCGCATAAGTGAAAAAAGAAAACGCAACTACGACCGCACGTTCACAATCATCACACTCTCACAAGACACCAACATGAAAGAAACGAAATCACTTCCTTCCGTATATCTCCCACGACACATGAAAAAGTTTCAGATATTCAGTGGGTATGTTAGCAGAGAAATCATGCTCAGAACCTCTCCGTCTCACAGTTTCGCTCCAACTGCTGGAACCGTTCGGAATCACGAGTCTCGTCGACGGCTGCGCCTCCTACCTTCCCCTCCCTCCTCTCCTCCCTCCCCTCCCTTCCCCTTCCCTTTCGATGACGCAGCCTGCTTCGCTTTCCCCCGTCGGCTCCCACCACCCATGGCGCTAGTGACGATGACAGCCGTGGCTTTGATGCCGCCGCTTCCTTTCCACCTCTCCTGGCAAGCAACCCCATCCACTCATCCCACTTAATCAGTAGCCCCCAGGGAAACAAGATGTATGGACGCATTGAGTGTGTGATGTGTGATGGATGGCGAGTGACCAGGCTATGCTGGGCTATGGCATGGACTGACATGGGTGGCGAAGAGTGGATGGGGTCTGGGGTTGGGGGAGGAGGGGAGAGAAAAGGAGGGAGCTTACACTGGGACGTTCTCTAGAAAGGTGTCGAGGCGTGTATTTTTAGAAGTCTCCGTTGTTGGCTCGCTTAGCTCTGGAGCACTCTATCCTTGTGGGGATGAAGCTACGGACAGCGGCTTCTCCATAGGCAGAAGCGCTGCATGGAAATATGAACGATGCGATCCTCGGCAGTCTGCGGATTCGGTTTGCGTTGTCGCGATTTCTGCGTGCTCAAAGACATTTCGGAAAAACGATTTCCAAACTAAGGGTGGAAGCGTGAAGGGTCAAAAATGTTACGTTTTCCGCGTTTCCTACAGGTGTTTCTCGTACTATGACATTGTCGATTTTGTTGCGAACGTCTTAAATATCTCATCTGCAGTTCCGATATTCCTAGATTTTTATATCCTATCCACATATATGTCGAACAATATTCAACAATAAAGAACGTATGTGAAGATATGAACTGAAAGAGAGAGATGAGTTTTTCAAGAAATTACGAGTTATAAGGAGCGAGCGTCAATGTCGCATGTTTCATACTTAACTCTCACTTTTGTAACTTTATTAAAGTACGTAGTACCGATAACTGTTAAATATTCCTGTTTACTTTGAAAATATTTTGAGTGTATGAGATACGTATTGCCACTATTGATCTCGCTCAATAATAAATGTGCTTTGTTAATGCGTATTGCTAATGTATTCTCATGGGCCACTGAAGCAGTGATGCTGCAACGATATACACCGACACTAAGTAAGTTGAAACACAGTTTATAAACTAAGGAAATCGTTGTATTCACGCTTTGATGAATATAATCAGTTATAAGTGGTTACCTTCAAATCTTCCCGCTTGCCTTTCTGAGGATTTCCAAAAGGGAAAATAACTCAAAATGTTGGAAATAATAGAAGAGCAAAGGATTATTGCCTATGTAAAATCTAACTTCAGATTTTAACAGCGATAAAACATCCAATAGGAAAATTCGGCAAAATATTTCATTTACACAGCTCGCAGCAGATCATGACCTCACATGATTAAAATTATAATTCCTATTGGGAATTATGCATGAAATACACAGTAGTTCTTTCCGTTCAAAATAATTTCTTCACTCAAACGTACGATATATCTGACCTCTTCGAAAACTTAAAATCCATAAATTTCCAGCTTCGATCGACGTAACCTTTTTTTTATATTACGGAAAATATTATTTTATGACTGAATTAAACTCTTAATTAGGAGTTTCCCTTGAACATTTCGCATTCAAGTTCATCGAATCTCTAATTACCTCCATCACAAGAGGGCACTGGAGATATTCCTCGAGAATCTTTGTGTGTATAAAAATCTTTGTGTGTGAAAATAGATTTTCGCGGAAGATAAGGAATTTTAATTATAAACAATATGAGTCATTATTTCATGCAAAGACATCAGTAGAAGAAGATTTAATTTTTTTCTATAATACACTTCCGATAAACTCGTTACGGAAGGCAATGAGAGATTCTCGGAACATTTCTATCCTTCTAATCAATGTCGAATGATAATTCATTGGGGGGGTGTTAATCAGGATTGAAAACACACGATAAAATAAATTAAACATTTATGAATGGAAGGCTATCAGAAAAGCCAACACTCATGGTTTCTCATTATGTAGAGTCTCCAGGTGAAGTGTATGATTCCCATAAGTGATTTTTATAATAATAGTGCACTGAATACATAACTTGAAAAGCGTGATTAGCCAACCTCATTATTATGAGGTTGGCCACTAACCTCATTAAGATCTCTTTAACCGTAAGCATTGTTTCTAGAAACATTAACTAATGTTGGATCTAAAATTAGATAGAAGGTAGAAGAAAATTTAAATGCAGAATAATAAAAGCATGTAACTTGTTATCTCTCTGTGAAGTCAACAGCACGAAAGCTAGTTGGATTTTCGACCTCTTTCCCATTAGGTTTCTAAAGCTATGAAAGGGAATGAGGCATAGTGGGCAAGACAGGAGTGAGGTAGTTTCCCCTTGAGTCCCTCAATGAGGCAGAATTTTATAACAAAATTTAAAATTCCAAGTAAATGCAGAAAAGTATTGCTACGAGTATCACTTTTCATTTCAGTAAACTTGACCATGTTCCATGACATGTCCGCTAAGACTCATTCCTTGGTCGCTTTCAGATAATCTCAGCCATGTGCAAGAATGCAACAGGAGTGAATGAAAAATGCATTTTCTCTATCGTGTACCGAACGATAAATTAAAAACGTCCCACTCTTCGAGGCATAATAGCAGTAAAAAGAAACTATCAGTAAAGCAAAACTTCCCGCAGTCTACTCTTGAGAGAAATCCTCCGCAACTCTGAGATAGTCCTCAAAGAATCATTAATTTTTGAACTGCTTTAATTTGTTTCATCATTAAGCGTATATTATAACTCTGTCTTTAATTCTACGAAGCGTTTTAAATAGAGTTCACAAAACAGGTTTGCGTGCTTAGTCCTCTTTTATCACCAAAAATCATCCTTATCTTCTAAGGCTCTTCCTTTCTAAATCTTCCTAAAAAAATCTCAACAAAAGAAATTTTTTTAAGGATATTAAGAAATTTCAAGGGACTAGTGTCCACGCTGGAAGAGAAACATGGACGGATCTATACACTCTCAAGTAGAAGGAGCCAATTTGAGACAATTTCCTTATCAACTCATCTCCAATTAACTTTTGTCAAAATGCCATTTTATGGTTAGATATGTGGTATAAGTAATAGTGGAAAAATTTCACAAACTGATTTTAATTCAAGGTCCTGGACATATCCTACTGGTGGATCCTGCTGGTACTGCAAAGTTCACGCCCCAATGGATCCCCCACTTACACTAAACTCTTAGTTCAACAGGGAAAGAATAAGGTGATTGCCTAAGATAATTGAGATGTGCGCCTAAGACCCAAGGATAAAAATATATAAAATCAGCGACATGACTGGGACTCGAACCCAGGTCTCTCACTTTCCGGGCAGGTTTGTGGAATCGAGTCCCAGTCATGTCGCTATTATTCACACGTCTATGTCTATTTACATTTACATTTACATAAATACCCCGCAAACCGCCGTATGGCGTATGGCAGGGGGTCTACGTTGATGCTAGCCACCTTTCGGCGTGTGGCAGGGGGTGCATGCATCTGTTTATCCTTGAACCTCTTAGTTCCTCTGCATGTTGGAAAGTAAAGCCAATGAACTGCAATTAAATAGCTAACATAAAAAATAATCTTTGGTAATGATACTCACTTGGAAGCCAAATATTATCTATGAACAGCCAATGTTAAAGATAGGAAAATTAACTTCCCAGAACCAGTATAGAATGTAAATTTTAAACATTATAAATGGCTAAGTGGAGAAATGGATGTATATAGACTTCTTTAACAAAGGCACTAGCAGGCACTATTTTAGTTGTCACTATTTAAGAGTCCTTCAGAAATAACTCAATAATTATATACCAGGTTTTGAAATATTCTTCGAAGATAATCGTTGCTGAATGCTTCTGCGAAAGCCGATCGAAAAGCTCCTGCTTTTTCGTGGCCGATGAAGGTTCGATGAATTTGTATACTAAAATGATTCACGAATGAGTATTATTTTGCTCGTGGTTATGCAACGCGCGATGGCTTTATCATGAACGGATTTATAATAAGGTTCAATAGCCGTTAGCCGAGGACCTCATCCAAATCCTCAGTAAAACTAACTAATAAATTATAAAAAGCAAATTGCTCTGATTTTTCGCTTCTAGAAAGAATTTTACATTTGTTGAAATTCTATATAATATGAATATAAAATATATTACACTGTTTATGTCACTACATACTGTAAAGTCCATCATTCTGTGTAATTTATAGAAATTCTATGTATTGCAACTCAAAACCTGTTTGTGTATTCCTGCTGTATTGAAGCGAAAGAGATCTCGATAGGATATATTTGTGTGTTCTATGAAATAATTCGAATATTTACTCATTAAACCCAGTGGGGGCCTCAATCTGACCTGCACACCTAGTGCCTCTGATAATTTAAATCCGCCCCTGGGCTTCATCTAATGTCGGTCTGATGTAGGAATAAGCGCATACTCACCATCTTCAGACGAAATAAAACAACCATTTCCCCGACGAACCCAAACCGTGGTCATACACGCGCATCCCTTGAACGAAAATTACACGAGTTTCACATCATTTCCACGCTTTGACGTTTCCAAGCGCAGTCAGACAGGATATTAGCGTCCAAAAGAAATGCATCGCTTGTAAATCGTTGGATTCGTTTCGCCAAAGTCAAGACCGCAACAAGGAACAGACGATCGGCTAAAGGCCGCATCACAAAGTCTGGGGTTTGTCATATAAGTCATCGAAAGTTTATTTATTCTCCGGTTGCGGCCGAATCACGCCTTTTTGTGTGGGGTTCGGAAGGAGGCTTTTGATGTTTGCCGACAGGGGTTTCGGAAGGGTGCTGAAAGGAGAGGGTTGGCGAGGGGAGCGGGCGCATCACGTCGGACAGTTCTTCCGTGTTGACATAACTCGGGGGAGCATTTTGTTATTCCCCCTTGCGGAGGCAGCGAAGCGGCGTGCCAAATTGTCATGGTGCAAGAGGGACATGAAATGTCTCAGCCTACGTATAGTGCCGTCACTTCCCGCAAATACCTTATGCCCGAGACAAGAGTTTATATCTGGCTTCTCTCGTTACCCAAGCCTCTTAAACACTCGAGATTCATTTTTCTTCCGAGTGCACTCCGTTACCACTCGGTGCGACGTTTTTAATTTCGCTCGTAAACGATGAATGCATTAGTACGCATGGGTGAGTGGGTCCCGTTGAAGGGTGATGGACCCTTCCACCACTCCACTTGGTGTTTCGAAGTTCGGCGATTTCATGTACCACTTCCAATACATCAGTATCTCGCGAGAGTCATTTTAATTCAAACTTAGACCATTTTAGCGGGCGCTGTTATTCACTGCTGGGGTTTTTATGCTTAAGATGTGTCGCTGATTGTTCTTTTTTATTGTTATTATCATTGGAAAGGCTACAATACGGAGCCTGATCCATGGTGGCAACCGTATACATAATTATACAACATTCATCGATCATAACTGAACCACAGTAACCCCAAAATAACACAGTACATTCAATACAGGTACCATTATGAAATCATAATCAGAATTAACTTAAGTTCTAACGGGATTCAGACACACTCAGGGAAATGACCAGGGGCGGATTTAAGCTATCAGTAATCTTAGGCGAAAAGATCACAATGAGGCCCCCGCTGGGAATGAGTAAAATTGGAATTTTNAATACAGAACTACTAACAAGCTACCTGATTGGTATTCCTAATAACAAGAAAAAGACCAGTAATAGCAATCCATTTTCGCTAAAATCTCCCGAAATTCTTCTACTCGCCGAGTACGGGAATCACGATATCGCGTATTTTGTCGTGCAAATCAGCACTTAAAAATTTATGGAATAGCTTGGGCCCTTTTTTGGTTCTTCTATCCTTAAGAAATTCTCAGCATAGAGGTTTGAACATCTCTGATCCGGTCTCGTGGCTCAGACAAGAAAGATGATTCCACGACGATCGTTACTGAATTTGCGGAACAACTGTAAAATTGCAAGAAGGAAGGCGAAATAAAACACGATATGCTAAAATTGTGGCTGCAAAATTTCTAATGGCAGCATGCAGTTTAAATGGAAAGATCTCCACTATAGTTGTCCCTTTTTTGGGACAATAATTCTGCGGTAGAGGGTCATAGTTTTCCCAGGTACGCTTGCTTATGAACAGGTTGGAGATCTTCTCTAAGAAGGGTTATCAATGACGGAAGGGTCAGTTGGTGGGGATTAAGGGAAAGCCCGTCCTGAAAGCCTCAATAGGGGGCCGCCTGCACCCCGTGAGACGACCATGCAAAATGACACTATCTGATCCGAAGTATGAACAAAAGAAGACGTGAGGGTAAGAAAAAGGGTGAGTAAGAGGGTTGAAAATTCTCTCACGAGTTTTACTCCGACCAATGCATATTTTAGATCAAAATGAGCTTGAAATTATGGAAAACCTAAGGAAATGTTCTTTACTATTTTCCTGTGAAATGAAAAGTAAGCTCTCTTCAGGGCATCAAACCGGGATCGAACCGAAAATCACAACTAAAAAAATCGTGATTTTTGTTCGGTGAAAATCGACCCCGAACCGAAATTCTTTGCGGATTTCTTCACGGCAACTCTTTATACATTACATAAGCATTTGTTTAAGCAACTCCTTTGTATTGTAATGTAATACTTGCAATGTTCAAATCAAAACTGAAACTTTAACATAAACTTATATGCTATTTACTGGCTGGCAATCATTCATTTAAGCATTCTCGAAAGAAAATCGAGCAACAAATTTAATCTTTTGACTCTTCAATTTGATTAGAAAAATATAAGCGATGGAATACTCTCAAAATTTTATACCTGATTCAGATAAAAGTCTTTTCTGTGCAAAATGATACTGTTTCACTAAAAGTAACTATGACTAGCCTCAAAACTCAGGCAAAGTTACATCTGATCGTAATTTCCGCACGGTATTTAAACAAAAAATATAAACTTTTACAGCCTTGAAGCATTTAAATAAATACTGTGTTCGCTTAATGATAACACTGAAGAATAAGTGCAAGTATTTCAATTAGTCTTACAAATTCGCCAAAATCAAAAACGCAAGCACATGTAAATATAAATATATTACGCCAGTGATAATTTGAAAACAACTGAGGTATGAATGATGCAGATAGATTTTTAGATCTAATTTCATTCATCATAGCCACTCCTTCTTAAAGGTTATGAAAATGGTTATTCACATGGCCATTATACTACATTAACGTGGACTTTTTCCACTCCTATTTCTTTGGCCTAGTGAGGAGAGCAACTATCTCACTCCTCATTATACCACGTGAACTTCATTCCCTTGCCACGGGTTTAGGAAGCTGAGGGTGGAGGGATTGAATGCCCAACCAACCTTTGGAAGTCCTATCCATTTTTATCAGTACGATCCTGTAAATATTATACGGAATGCCAGTGTTTATTTGATTCTTGAAATTTACATTAGTTTCCAACTTTATCCATTGTGGGTCCTGCTTTGCGTTTGTCTTATATAAAAAAATCCACAGGTTAAGCATTTAAAAGATGCCGAAAGAAGGTTTTCATTCGTCCACTGAATGCAAATGACAGACAGAAAGTGTTAAGAATATTTGAAATTGACATCTCAAGATAGTATATCCATACTGAACTATGAAAGAAAAGAATAATCTTTTATCAACAAGGATCACCATTTTTCGCCAATTTATTGAGTGGCGCTCTACCTATGAGCTAAAGATGATACTGCGGATATTTGGATATTTTCAAAACATGATAATTACGCTGGTATGTGAATTAACTCGAAATGAAATTTAAATTAGTAGCCTCGGTTCCAGTAACTAAACGCTTATGCGAAAACGCCTCTCCATTTACATTTGCACGGAAGTAAGTTTGATAGACATCTCAAAATATATAAAAGATATTTTTTTATTTAAGCTCCCGTCTTTCTGCTGCTTATTATCCGCTTGAGTCCACAAAATGTACGTTTACTGCGAGCGATTACTGGAAACACAGCTATTGTGTAGAAAACATGCTATGGTAATTGGGTGCTTAAAGGTTTAAAAACTCGAATAAATTTTATTCGATATTTTAAATGGGGAATTATCGATGCATCGACTATTCGTACGAACAATTCCTATATATTCGCTGAATACTAGAGTAGGCATCGTTAGGTAAAGACGGCTTTGCGTCTTTAAACATGTATTAAAGAGATTTCCAAAATGCCCCCACCTAGTCAGTAGGTACAAAAAAGAATACAATTTAAGGATACCAATTATGTTTTCCTATGCGCAGAAGATGTTCCAACGAACTCAAAAACACAGTCCGAGCTCCAATTTCGATTGATTTGTCAAGTTTTCAATCGCACGTGATTTGGGTGTTGTAGATCGCTTCAACGCAAAGGAACCGATAAATTGGCAAAGCCACAAAGGATGAGCCACTGGAATCAACATTGTACAACCTCCTTGTGATGTTTGCAAAGTTCAAGAAAATAATCATCAGTATGCCTGCTCAGATGATGAATGGACACTAGTACACTAATCCGTATCATATATATATACGCGGAGCCCGTCAAACACTAATCAAGCGTAAATCAAGGACAGATACTCAAATGGTTTCAATGCATACATCGCAAACGAGCAACGATGACACGACATTTAAATGACAACAACTTGAAATATTACGATCTAAGAGAAAATGTCAACTGATACATTTTAAATGAAAAACATGAATACTTCGTACTTGCAGTCAGGGGCAGATCTAGAAACATTCCAAGGGGAGGGAGGCTCTTCCCAAGGGAAGAGGGGCGAAGACAATTTCCCTGTGTTTCCATCTCCAATTCACTTTTAAAATGTCATTTCGTCGTGATAAATGTGGTAGATAGTGGTATAGTGATCGAGGGAAAACTACACTCTCTGATTTTAATACAAGCTTCTCGTCAAATACTGTAGATGTAGATACTGGGAACAGTAGAACAGGATACTGAAGAACATCTCGTTGGATACTGTAGTTGTATGTACACTCTGGGAAAATCGCGAGTATTACAAAGTCTCAAAGGCGGGGAGGTTTACCCCCTGCGCCCCCCCCCCCTGAATCAGCGAATGCTCTCGATGTCTAAAGTAGGTAATTAGTATGGGGGGTATGAATC
The DNA here is from genome assembly GCA_000376725.2 of Ladona fulva. Classification (NCBI taxonomy): domain Eukaryota; kingdom Metazoa; phylum Arthropoda; class Insecta; order Odonata; family Libellulidae; genus Ladona; species Ladona fulva. Next base: position 604,393 of record KZ308362.1, on the reverse strand, counting down.
TAAATGTAAATATAAACATGAATTGTGATAAGAGGTAAGTTATTGCGGAAGTGCCTTGATGCTCGAACAAAATAACAGGGATATAAATTTAATTGATCTTGCTTGAGAATATTATAATAAAATTTGCTTCAAAGTAGGCCTCTCAAGGAAGATATTCCATTTATATACATAGATATAAATTTATGCTTCTCAAGCAGCCATATGGCGTTCGGCGGGTGGTGTAAAAATACAGAACTACTAACAAGCTACCTGATTGGTATTCCTAATAACAAGAAAAAGACCAGTAATAGCAATCCATTTTCGCTAAAATCTCCCGAAATTCTTCTACTCGCCGAGTACGGGAATCACGATATCGCGTATTTTGTCGTGCAAATCAGCACTTAAAAATTTATGGAATAGCTTGGGCCCTTTTTTGGTTCTTCTATCCTTAAGAAATTCTCAGCATAGAGGTTTGAACATCTCTGATCCGGTCTCGTGGCTCAGACAAGAAAGATGATTCCACGACGATCGTTACTGAATTTGCGGAACAACTGTAAAATTGCAAGAAGGAAGGCGAAATAAAACACGATATGCTAAAATTGTGGCTGCAAAATTTCTAATGGCAGCATGCAGTTTAAATGGAAAGATCTCCACTATAGTTGTCCCTTTTTTGGGACAATAATTCTGCGGTAGAGGGTCATAGTTTTCCCAGGTACGCTTGCTTATGAACAGGTTGGAGATCTTCTCTAAGAAGGGTTATCAATGACGGAAGGGTCAGTTGGTGGGGATTAAGGGAAAGCCCGTCCTGAAAGCCTCAATAGGGGGCCGCCTGCACCCCGTGAGACGACCATGCAAAATGACACTATCTGATCCGAAGTATGAACAAAAGAAGACGTGAGGGTAAGAAAAAGGGTGAGTAAGAGGGTTGAAAATTCTCTCACGAGTTTTACTCCGACCAATGCATATTTTAGATCAAAATGAGCTTGAAATTATGGAAAACCTAAGGAAATGTTCTTTACTATTTTCCTGTGAAATGAAAAGTAAGCTCTCTTCAGGGCATCAAACCGGGATCGAACCGAAAATCACAACTAAAAAAATCGTGATTTTTGTTCGGTGAAAATCGACCCCGAACCGAAATTCTTTGCGGATTTCTTCACGGCAACTCTTTATACATTACATAAGCATTTGTTTAAGCAACTCCTTTGTATTGTAATGTAATACTTGCAATGTTCAAATCAAAACTGAAACTTTAACATAAACTTATATGCTATTTACTGGCTGGCAATCATTCATTTAAGCATTCTCGAAAGAAAATCGAGCAACAAATTTAATCTTTTGACTCTTCAATTTGATTAGAAAAATATAAGCGATGGAATACTCTCAAAATTTTATACCTGATTCAGATAAAAGTCTTTTCTGTGCAAAATGATACTGTTTCACTAAAAGTAACTATGACTAGCCTCAAAACTCAGGCAAAGTTACATCTGATCGTAATTTCCGCAGAGCATTCGAGAAGCAAACAGGATAGATTAGATTACGTCTTTGACTTTGATACAACCCCTGCCATGCGCCACTGGCGGCTTGTGGGGTATGAATCTAACTCTAAAGTCGGTAGAAGACGATCGAAAGGGTAATTATGAAGGAATTGCGTTTATGCAGCAACTTGTGCAGAAATACATAGATTAAAGCGAGAGAGAGAAGGCCCACTTGAAATCTAACTCTAAACTAATCAGCCATAGCTGAGTGCTTCTCAACCTACAAAGGAATAGCCATCTCTTCGATGAAACTTCGGAGAGCACTAAATAAAACCTTTGTTAGTTTCAGCGGGCACGAAAGAAGGCAAGACTGAGTGAAATACAAAAATGTAACTTTTTTCAACCAAACTCCACTAAACTGTAAAATGTCACAACATTCATCCTTTATATTCCCCTCACTTACGGGGTCGGCTGATGATTGTTTGATGATCAGTGATGATGAATTCGGTTTCGGCGCTTATTTTTCATAAATCGGAGTGGAATATCGAGGCATGACGAAATACCAGGCATAGTTATTCCTGCGATTAACGAACGCGATTTCCGAGACCAGACGTCTAAAAAATTTCGAGAGATTATAGTGAGAACGGATAGTTATTACTGGTCTCTTTTTCCAGATAGTATTAGACATATAAATAGTGTAGCTATTTAGGGATCTTGGTGTATTAACATCCCCTGCCATAGGCCTTACAGCGGTTCGCGGGGTATTCAACTACATCTACATAAATACCCTGCAAGCCGCCTTCCGGCGTGTGGCAGGGGGGTATTGATGTAAATGTAAATATATAACGGTTTTCGGTTACGTTTCGAGTTCGGGAGTTTCATATTTTTTGATTCGGTTTCGGTTTCAGTCCGGCTAAATAACTGTTTTACGGTTTCGCTCTTCGGTTTCGGTTCTTGATTTCGTTTTTTGTTTCGGTTTTTGGTATCGGTTTTCAGTTTTTGTTTTCGGTTCGGTTCCGGTTAGATGCCATAGTATGTACCACGGCACACCATATGAGAAACAGTATTCGAATGAATTGATTTTTCTACGATTCATAAATATAGAGCGATCAAAAGTTATTTTCAATTTTTCTTATCACCAGAAGCCACTAAAAAACAAATGAATTGCATTTTATCTGGACAAGCCATTCTCTCCCCTCCATACCCACCCCACCACATCCCTTTTCAATCTCCTTCTAAAAAACCCCTTCGAGCATTAGGTAATAACTCCTTGTCACCTCGAGTGACATTTCAAAGACAGCCCAACCTACAATTCCGGATAGGATAGCAGCGTAGAGGGGGACAGATTTAGAGAATTTCGTAATTGCATTACGAGGCAGTTTGTACTACATTTTGGCCTTGTCTGTATCTTTTCCCACCGGGTGCAGAAAGCGCCGTTGAAATATGCTGTCGCCTTCGCTAATGGGGATCGTTAATAAAAATCAGGAATTGCGTACTTGACAAGAAGGAATGCTCGGCGGGATTAAGAAGAATTACTGCCGTCGGTGACTGGGCGCCAGCTACCTATTCATACTCCACACTCGCTCCTCTCGACACAAATTAGAAAAGGTTTCCTAATGATATGTTAGGAAGCCTCTTACCGACGAAAGGCTGGCTTACGGAAATGAAAGGCTGAAAAGCGACGCTGACTCGCTTTAAAAATAGCATTCGTTCACATCGGAAGCCATTAATAAGGTAAATTTTGAGCGAAGGACTGATGCCAGCGTCAAATTATAAGTGTGATTTTTTCTTATGTGAGGCTTACGCACCATTTTGGGAGCGAATCATTTCGGTGCTTACCTATTTTCAACAATCCCGCCATCCACCACTAAGTCTAAAGACAAATTTTTAACCCATTAATTATTGAGATCCTTAATCACTCCCTTGTGCTTGATTCGAGAAGGGCCTCCGCCTAATATGACAGAGCTGATTCATTAATGACATGAATAAGGAGTCTCTTATGAAGGCCACGCCGTTAAAATATTAAACAATTCCGCCGGTCCTTGGGCCCTATTGGATAAAGTGACTTGGATTTATGGAAGTTATTTGATTTAAAAATCTCTTCTATTTATTTTGACACTTAGTGTCCGGATATGACAGTGATTTATTCCTTTGAAAAGAAATCGTCGCCATCATTTACTCATTTTCTAAGCTCGAAATAACAAAGCGCTGATGAGAAAACGAAGGCATTAGGAAGTCGTTATGCGTTTAATTAGCACATTTTGCTCGTATTTTGTTTGGCTATTTACTATACCTCGACTCGAAGTCACTTTGAGTGAAGGTGAAAGCAACTCATTATATAATTTATCAAATATCTAAAATTGTAATACTTAATACTAAGAATAAACGATCCCTGTGCGGCTCTACCGGGAATTTTTAGTGTAATTGCGTATGTATTTATTATTCTTATTGTTAAATTTTATTATGGAATTCCGTCAGGTATTGCTGAAAAACATCAAATTTTACGTTTGAAATGTAGAAACATCAAATATATCAAATTTGATGTTTTAAACGTATAATATATGTATATAATGAATGTACAAACAACGTAAGTCATTAAAAAATCCTTCTTCGTCCGTTCGTTACCTAAAGTTATAAAACCTATACACCGATTTATGTATGCTACAAATATGTGCTACTCTTTTCAATCTTTCTCGGATGCATAATGCAAATGGTTGTACCGAATTATTGTCTTCAGGAAGAGGAATAAACGATGCAAATACAGCCTTCGTAGATATGTTGATCGCTGGCGTCACATAGCATTATCGTTTTCAGGAATTGATTTTCTCTATTCCTCGTCAGTGCCGTTGCATTATAGCTTACTATCCGAATCGATTTTACATTTAATACTACAAGCCTATATTCCTATAACCTACTGTTACCTATATACTACTGTTAACTTGAAGAGTTGTTGTAACATAATGTTGTAATGATATTTTTGCGAATTAAAGATGTTAGTTAAGTAATCTTTAGTGTATTCGATATGCATTGCAAATTTACCTTAGTTTGCATTTTTAAACATTTTCTATGCTATTTGAAGTGCAAAAATTTTCATTGTAAATTACCTTTAATTTTTTTTCATCTGTGTTTTTGCTCGTTTTTCACCCCCGCTTCTATGAGGAAGTTTTCACGCAACGTGAGTTTATTTCTTCGACAGCCTTATGCTGCAGATTCTTTCAAAACTACTATTTTTTGTGTTTCTTAAATAATATCTGTACGTATGTTATATACAATATAGGAGGCTAGGTGGAAGATAGGTTCAATTGGGCCTAACCTCCCCCCAATAAAGGATATATCTATCTATCTATAATAGATTGAAAACCGAAATTTAAATCAACGAAGAAGAAAATGCCAAAATTTCTATTTGTCAACATTTCAAATGTGCAAATTTTTTGTGTGAGATTTGTACGTGCGCGCTTTTGAAGCTGATTACAACTTTGGCTTACAACATTTTGATTTACATAACTTTGGATTTAGAGCTCATAAGGGGAAAACTCCTTCATGAGGAACAAGATTAATGGTAGAATGAGGGGATGCAAACCCGATTTCAATAACACAATAATAATCCTTGATAAATAATAATTAATGGATGAAGAGTAGGTGTTCCAAAATACACATTCGCGACATGAATGAAAGCTTCCTCATACCTGACATTAAGATAACTTCGCCTAAGAATTTAAGAACTACCATTACATCTCCATCAATGTAGGATAGCCGTTCCAAGTTTTATCAAAACCCCATATCAGACGGGTCGGATTAGAAGATTCCTCTATTTTCCGAAATGTCAGCTTTGACGTCATGTTTGACGTATCTGGTGATCAAGCCTCGAAAATTAGCTCATGTGATGCACGCTGGGTACCTTGTGCCACTGCGAGCGTTAGAGATGCATCGTCCCCGTTTCAAAGCAGAGAGCACGAAGGGGGAAGATCAAATCGTTGCCCTTTTGTCCGTCAGCTCGCACCTCTTCAAAACGAACACTTTGGACGCTATGTAAACTCCGAGGCCGAACCAACGTCCGAAGAAAAGAAAGCTGAGCCGGTGACCACGAAGAAAGAAAGGCGCAAGATTTGAAAGGGAATTTTCGAACCAAATAAAAGGGAGCTACGGGATTTTCAAGGGTATAGAATTGAGGGATATCTGGTGGCCTTTAGCGGGAGGTTTTGCGCAGGTCTATGGCTGGGAGTAAAGAAACCGCCCCACCCAGAGGTTCGCTTGCAGACCGCGATTAGCTGGAGGTGCACCAGCGAAATGTCCGTCGCTTCCAATACATCGCCTGCCGACAGAGTAACAAAGCAACCACGTGCTGGGAGGATTTCGAGTTTCCTGGAAGATTTTATTCCTCGGGTTTTTCCCCGCTTTCCCTAATTCCAGCATTATAACTGGACTCTAAAAGGTGAGTGGCAACGGAAGAGGAAAGTCCGTAGAAGAGAGTAACGACCTATGTATTTTCAGGATAATATTGCCTCCGCTAATGATTCTCGTATACAAGTAAAATATTAGCATTGGAAGAGATTTACTAAGAAAATTTTTATGACTATATTATTATGAGACGAGTTTTCAAACCAACTAGGAACAAATAGTTCATCGTCTCAGTTGCGTATTCGGATGATTTTTTCAGGGGAGGGTTTCAAGACTTCGTTCTTGAGGTTGCATATTTAAATTCACATTAGTACCCCACTAGCCGCCGTATGGCGTATGGCAGGGAATGTAAAAAACACCGAACCTATTAATAAGCTTCCTGATTGGTATTCCTAATGCTATCAGGAAAAATAGACAAATAATAGCCAATCGAGTCATGGATATAGACCAAAGAAAAAACTTATAAACACGGTATGTCGTATTTTCCACATTTTTATTATAAACGACAGGTTTCGACCAGGACAGTTATCATCAGGCCAATGAAAACCGTTCGTTCGAAATAATTTTTTTGGAAAATACGAAATATTGTGTCTGTATATTTCTAAGATGACTTTCCACAAAGTTTGGCGAGAACATCTGGAGTTGAGACTAATGAAGATATCACACATTAAATAATTTATATCGATTTTTTGGCACTCTGAATGCAGCAAACTGAAAAGAAATATGTATTACGTGTTAATTAGAACAAAACTAAAATTTGTAGCTCATTGCGCAAACCTTAAAACAGGAAGCAAACCGGATCTTTGAAAATATAAAGGGGAGCATGTTCCTCTGTGCTCAGTTCGTATTGTAGTTATGGCACAGGAATTTGCTGTCCATAATCTTCCGGATCGGTAGAAATGTTTGAAGGGGTAGATGAATGGTCTGTTTATATCAGCCAGGTGTGTTTGTAAATATACGAGATTCTTGAAAAAGCCATTCACGTCATTAAGGAATTCAGCAACTTCATGACTGAAATTCCTGTTACCAGCAATAAAACTATTTTACGGAGTAACTCATTCGGCTAACCCATAGACGAGCCGAAGCGGGACAGTGTGTTCCCAACAACTCCTCGAAATTTGAATCCGGCTACACACGTTCACTGCGGATCGCTCCACCGTTGGAGTGATAAATGCATTCGTAATGGCAGTATCCGCAGTGAACGTGTTAAGACTAAAATTATGCGATGAGAAATATGAATGTAATAATGAAGTAGTTTAAGTTGACGAGGGTATGGGAGGGCGAATAAATTCTGACTGCCCTGAAACACTAAATGGAATCATTACTAAATAAGATTTTGAGAGATATGCGTAGTTAGAATAAAACGAACTTTAAAATTGCTCTTGGATCGAACGAAAAATCTACTAGTGCTTGGATTTGTATTCCTTCGCCTATACAAGTGGCACTGCATTTTGAAATAAGCACGAAAAAAATCAGGCATTTCATTGAACTAGAGCGGGCGAAAATTCAAGGTAGAAAGTATTTGATTATGAAATTATATCGCCTATCCAATTAGAATCTATTCATATTTTAATTAAAAGTTCTATTAGGGATGAGTAGAGTATATATTGGGTTTTTCGACTTTTCACCCAATCAATGAACGTTATTTTCAACTCGAATTCACAACTCAGGTTTGCTTTTCGATATCGTATAAAACCCCACTGTAAGTCTACCTCAATGTAAGTCAATTTCTCTTACCGGCAGATTCCTAAGCGACGGTTTTCAAACAGGCAAAAGATATAAACTCTTCAATTTATTACGACACATAGTAGTTAATTAGGCAATAAAATGGCTCGGTAGCAGCGCCTTCTTCATTTCATGGGATTATTGACATTTCCTTTTGAATGTGAAGGAGAAATCATTTCTCTTACAAGTAAGCCTGAAACATGGCCTCAAACAACTCATCTCGCCTTTTTAATCTTTTCTTTCCAGTTCTGTTCATTCCCTTTTCATTAGTGACCTCGTGTATCCAATAAATACCAATATTAACCAATATTTTTCTTCGGTGACACACTTTTTAATAGCTTTTATTATCTCCTCTTTGCTGCTTCTGAACCAGGTTTCAAATCAATAACTGTTTACGGTATATCAACTCCGGAGACCTCAGTATTTGAGGTAAAGCTGCTTGAGAATAAAGTTCAGCGAAAAAGAGGTTTGGAATGAAGTAAAAATGAAGTAAAATCTTCAAGAAAAGGACCGAATTTAATTTAAATGAAGACGTTCTAGATGGTAATCTGCCCAAAATTTGATCAAAAGTCACTGAGAAACTATCTCCAAATCAAGAAAATTATTGCTAGCCCCACTTCCATGTTGACCGTAGGATTTCTTGTACGTACGTAGACTTTATAATGAATACAGTTGCATGGAACAGAGATCAACATGACCATTTAAAAATAGGAAGAGGCAACTTGAAGACCGAATCCTATTGACATACTTTAACTGGGAGAAACATCGAGGTGATGGCACTAAAAGTCTATAACAAATTACTAGGTCCTATTAAATATAGTAATAATGTACAATTTGATGAAAAATAAAAATTATTATCTATTGACAAAACATATTACAGTATGGATGAATTTGTTAAAGAAAACCATGCTTAAGTTATAATTTAAAATATCATGTAAAGATATAATATAAGATTCCTCTATTTTCCGAA
>KZ308362.1:584026-595764 GCA_000376725.2 Ladona fulva | reverse complement strand
TAAATGTAAGATAGAATTGTAATTATTAAATAGTATATATAGAAATATAGATTATAATATAATTGTAACTACCTATGATAATGACTTGTCCCATACATGCTAATGTATGTCTTGGATAAATAAATTTATTATTATCTTTATTTACAACAAGGTGCCGAATATGTTGAACGAACGTCTGTCATTTCCGCATGTACGACTTTTCGCTAATAATTTCAAAGGTACTGCTGTACCTACGTACCTACCCAGTAATATCAGTAGAAGGGTCGAATACCCAAAAGAAAAATGGGAATTTTAAGAACAATACATATGCAAGAAATTCTAAGTCTTTTGATGATGCTAGGAACATTTTACTAGAGAAGTGAAGTTCTGTTTTTACTTACAGGTTCCAGTAAAAGGCAGGTGCGTCTTCACTTCTTCACTTCAAAAGTTTCCACGGCTTCTTGCGTACCTACAAATATAAAACACCTTGAGATTGAGTTTGAACTAAAATAAAGTTGAAATTCAATTGATGAGATTTACTTATCACTTAAACTTACTAAAAATATAGCAAGATATAGGAGATCGGGTAGTTAGGAGTGATATTTATGGTACTTTTAAAGTACCCGTAGAATTCTTACAGAACAATTAAAATGAATGATAACAAGAGCGTAATAACGGAATTATGTTCATCTCTGTATTAATGAATATTTCTTAACAACGAAAGAGATACAAGTTTGTCGTTGAGGTTTAGAAAATGCTCTCTTGGGAGACGAAATGCATTGAGGCTTTCCAAGCGTCTTCAGTGGTTCACGAAGTGAGTCATTTTTATATGAGAGTGAAAATGGTCGCAAAATTGAGGTTGAATAGCTAACTTTATTAGTGTATGCAATAACATATAAAAATCTAACAAATCAGCTAGTTTAAATTTTAATTACCTCCATCATTTAGTATTTTATTTATTTATCTGTAGTATATTTTTAGTTCTCATGTTTGTCAGATCGTTGAGATTTTTTATTTAATCTTTTGATTTAAGTTAATTTTAGTCAATTACTTTTAGTAATTAATGTAAAATTATTAGTACTACCATCGAATCGTAAAATTTTTCGTTCCGTCTTCACTCCTGCCATCGTTGAACCGGTTTTTTTCCTTTGCAGTCATATTAATATTATATTCTTCTGAAATGATTTTTTATTATATCTAGATATTTTTCATTTACATTACTTCACACTAAATTTAAGTATAAAACTCAGAAGTAATTGTAATCGTTTTTACGCACGTTTAGTATGTGCATACTATCAACTTGGTACTATGTGCAATGTTGGGAAACGCAAATCGGAATGGAATAAATAACCGTTTTCGTCTCCGATTCAATTTTCACTCCATAAAGAATAACCTATTTTTTAGTGTTCAATTTTCGGTTCGGTTTGGGTTGTATGCCCTGATTTAAAGCAGCTCCAAACATTAACTTTCATCAACCTGAGTAATTTCTTTGGTTAGTGATAACTGTTCCATCTTACAAATATGGTATAAGATTTATGGAAAACGGTATAATGGAATTGAAAAGACATTAGCCACTCAAATAAGAACCTAATGATACACCTACAAATCTTTCATTCGTATAAATAATCGGAAAACGTACGTAGCTGAACTGTCATTGGAAAAATTCATTAAAAATCCCTCTTATGGAAACGTTTCCCTTTTGAAGAGAATAAATATGATAAAAAGAAGAATTATTGTCCTTAAGCATTTGCGAGTCTCCAGATCATCGCATCAGCAACAAAACAATAAAAGGTCAAATGATTACATATTTATTTGGTGAGAATGTAAATGTGAAGGATTATAAAAAGCCTTTGTCCTTTGTGATTAACATACTTGACTTTTGAGTGATCATTCATCTCAGAATATATTGGGTCAAGGAAGACCCTGGTTTTGTTAATAATGTTGTCTTCAAATCTCCATTTAAGATTTTATTTCTCTAGGTAATGAAGTTACTGGGAGTACATTTTTTTCATTGACATCTGATATGGAAGAAGCTCACATTTGCTCTGGAAATATTGTTAAAGAAGACATTTCCCATTTTATAGACTAATATCGTCATCCAGTTTCTGAACTATCTCAGGAATATAATAAAATACAAAAACAGAAGAGTACATGCAGCAATGTCCATATACGTGTGTCGTTTGGTCAGTACCCAGACACTGGTTTTTTGGGTGGAATCCTCTCCGAGTTTGGCTACAAAAGATGTTCACATGGTTCCTCATCTTTGCCTGGGAGGAGATTTGACCGTGACGAAGAACCATAGGGAGGCGTAAAGAAATAATTCACTGAATTGACGACAGACTTCCACGATTAAGGCTAACAAAATTTCATTGCACGATATGTCAAAAGCTTTAATCGCGGTAGCAATTATGTTGAAAAATGAGCAAAGAAGATCAGTCTCTGTTGTGCGGAACTGAGGCTAATCCTTTGAACAACTTTCTTCCATACCCTAGACGGGAAGGACTTTCCGAATAGCCCACGTAATTTACACTTCTTGCAGCAAACATGGCGTTTAGCGATGGATATCATGCTAAATGAATGAATGACTATACTATTTATTACGGCGAGGTTAAGCCTATTTGGCCCATCTTACACCTAACCGTAATTGTCAAACCATAAGTGAGCAATTTAATATTTAGAGTTTATCCAATTAAACAAAGGCACAAAGAAAGATTGGGTTTGCGGGGAAAAATCTTCCCAACGGAAGGTTGAAGAAGGCAAAAACCCCACTGTGTGGAAATCCTATAAAAAAAGCAGCGGAAACACAGAGCATATAATGCGAAAACGAAAAATTTACGCAAACAAAATGAATATAATCCATCGAATTAATACAATGAAAAGTATAATATAAGTTAGTGTTAAATTATCGCTATAAGAACAATGATATACAAATCCTATAAAAATTATAATGAAAATAAATACAGAACATACAAAAACAATATACTATCATTTTATGTAAGTATTTAAATCAATGATAATACCAGCTGATTCATGCACAGAAGTAATTATGCAACGAATGAAAAACTGAAAGAATTACATAATAATATTAATTGAACGTATCAATTAAAAATTAAGACTTCATTGTCCCTTCTTACATTTAACTATATTGAATAGAAAGAAAATCCGTATTAGGTGAAATGGTGTGAGAATTCGAAAAGATATTTTAACAGTAGAACCGCGGGACATAGCGAAACCCCTAGAACCGCTGATGGGACAAAATTGTCTCATTGATAATTCCGTGATTTTTTGTGAGTTTTTCTTGACATTCTCATATAGGATTGAGTGTTTTCTGCTAGGAAAAGACTTCAAAATTTACATATTTTTAAAATGGTGTTGTTGTTTGAAAACACATTTTGAGGTTTTTCATACAACAACCCAAAAACATTATTTATTTCTGATTTTTATTGAAAGATCTATGAAGAAACAGGTCTATTAGCTATCTCCCTAGTTCGTTTTTACATGTATTCCGCTTGAAGAGGAGGCCCAAAACCGATTCCTATTCAAGTTGCCGCAACTTCTTCGACCAAGACACAACCGGCAGTGATTCAGGCCATATGGAATCATTCGTTTCTACTTGTCTTTGAAGATCAAAATCGTTTAAGAAGTTGTAAGTGTTAATAATGACTCACAGAATTTACTCAAATTTGCTGCTGAAATCAACTGAATCAAAACTAAACGGAGGTTGACAATCAATGGAACAATGTTCGCTCCCTCTCTTTCCAGGGGTATACGAGCCTAAAATGTAGTGCGTAATCAATGAGTGTTTCATGATGATGATTTCAAAATGATGTTTTGAATATTTCATGAAGCTCTTGGCAACTCTTGGCAAAATAATCGCACAGCAGGGGGTTCTAAAGAAAAGTTTAGAGGAAAGTTTCCTATGAAAAATATTATTTAGCTACGACGTATGAGAAATTGCAAGTACTGTGATTTTAAGTGTTTATTTGCAACCTATGCAATCGTAACTTGTATGGGTCACTAAAGTGATCTCCGTTGATTCTTATTATAGCAGAAGTTTCATAGCTTCTTAACCATAATGAAGGAGGTGATATATATTAAGGGCTTAATTGATGTAAATCAGTATTTTGATCGATTGAAATTAGATATGCACATTTGTATGATTATATATAAAATTTTGTATTATTCATTATCAAATGAAAACTTGTTCGATTACTCATATCAAATATTAAAAATTCGCATTCAAATTAATTACTACAACAAATGGAAGTTATTCAATTTTTTCATTGTCTGTAAATAAACATTAACAGAAAAAGTAGGAAAATCCTAGTCACCAAAATTAAAGAAGTCAATCTTGACATAGTTGATTCACTCATACAGAGTTGAAGGACCCATTTTTATGCTACAAACAACAGAAAACTCCTATTATTGTTCAACTAAAATGTTCGTTTGCTGCCAATACATTTATTACGATATACATCAAATTGTCTGCCTCTTAATTTATACCTACTGTTTATACCAATTCTCTTGTACCTATGTTTGCCGGAATGTTTAAATCAATTCATTTATTTTTCTAGACTAAAGTTAATTGTGGTAAATTGTCTTTGGCTATCAGTATAATATTATTATCATATAATATCTACAAAGGATAGGTGGAAGAAAGGCCATTTTGACTTCACCTCACCGTAAAAATAAAATAATCGTAATTTAAATGCAAAGTGGTATTGCAAAGTATTATTTATATATAAGAATTGCTATTTTGATAGATGCAAAGGATTGTATTTTGCAGCATAAATTCCAATTATTATACATCATTCCCATAGACACAAGATATCATACGATGATACGCGGTTTCTTTTTAGTTTCAAGTAACACACTCAAGCACGTCAAAAATAAACACACTCACTTAAACCAGCCAAGATTTACTCGCCTAACCATCGCAGATGTAAAATAGTAAGAACCTCACGCGCAGAAACCAACACACAATTAACTGCCACCTCCCAAAGATTTAAATTACTTCAAAACTCACATCGCGCCAGCATCAACGACACCTCATTTTTCAAAGTGCGCAATTCTTGAAAAACCCCAGTGACCACTTCAAGAGTACCTTTTTAAATGCGGAGGGGCATCGAGGTATAATTCTCCCGTGGAAGCGTCGTGTCGGGTGAGGAGACTGGAAGATAAAGGGAAGCACAAGAGAAGAAAAGAATAAAGGTATGGATGGAAGGGGAGAGAGCGTGTGAAATATCGCAGCCGACAAAAGGAAGTAAGCTGATAGCCATTTCCCCCCGAGAGTAACTGACGGGATTAATAAAACTGAATGATGATAAACATAAAATCTCCTAATTTATTGGCGCTGAGGAATTACTTTTCCCACTCCCCTCGGCCCACTGCTCCGATGCCATATCTCCCACCACGCCACCCACCACCCATCCATCCATCCATGCAGCCCTGCAAAGAGCTGCCTTATGATGAAAAGCACCCCCGATGAAATATCGATGCCTCAGCCGGATGGCCTCAATTAATCACAGCCTCCCCACTCGCCTCGCTAGCACGGCAAATGATTGATGGCGCACTAAAAGGTGAGAGATTTCAGGGAAGGGGCGGGGGTGGGAAGGAGGGGGCCAAAGGAGGGGAATATGGACGTGGAGGAAGAGAGAGAAAGAGCGATTGGAAAAGAGAAAATGAGCACGAAAAATATAAGGGCTCTTATAGAGGTTGGACGCCGGTCCCGTTTTTAACAGGACTGTCCCGGTTTAGTCTTTTTGTGATCCGTCCGATCTCTTCTAACCGGAGGGTCTTTGGGAACTGTTGCAATAATGTTTCGGCTCGTTTTCGTTTCAAATTGTTGCTACGATCTACGATATAGCAGTCCCGGTGATAACTCTTAACTTCTGTGTACCACTATCTTCTGACTTACTTCTCTGTGTTTATCTTTGTTTGATGTTACATTTACATTTACGTATGTACCCCAAAAGCCGCCTTTCGGCGTGTGTCAGGGGTAAGAGTAATGATTACTGATCTGAGCTTTTATGCCGCTGCTGTATTGTTTATGAACGCAATTAACGATCGTTTTTGGTGATTCTAATTTTATAGCTATAACATAAATTTGCGTAGTATATTTATTTATTAAATTGTGATTACCTCGCAATGTGGCCATCTGACCAGGTGGCAACGATATTTTTACTATCCAATTCATTTGTTTTGCGTTTCATCAATGTTTTATGTTTCTAGTGTGGAAACGTTTCCACGTCGTTATATACTTATTTTTTTATATTTTGAGTTTTTATTAATATTGTTCTTTCTCCTTTTTTCTGGTTATGGAAATAATTTCCTTTCGCTTAAAATCTAGCTATTACTGTCAGTAGGTTTCGCAGGTTTTTCACCGCCTTCTCTTTTAGGTGTTTTCCTGCTATGGATATTTTTTCCTAAGTTTTTCATTTAGATTTTTATCCACACATAGTTTCTTCCTTCTTCTCTCTTTTTTTACTGCTTTATCCTTTCCTTTCAGTAAAATTAAATGTATTTGGTGTAAGAGGGGACTTCATAGTCCCAATATCGCTCGCAATAAAGACATTTCTGTTCTATTCTAATCTACCACTAAGTATTTGGATAATGAAATGTCTGGAAATTTTACGCTACCAAAAAATGTATTATGAATTTATTTTTGTAAAGCATCTGCTTATACAATATATCAAAAATGCGATACTTTCTTTCAAACCGGATGAATCGTAGTTGAAACTATTACAATAGATTAATTTTGAAAAGTATAGAAGTATGAAATTTTTAAACAAAAATTAGTAAATGAACAATCTTATAACTAAAATCAGACTGCTCCTTTTTTATTGTACTACAAATCAAAATAACGTTCCGATGATTTTCATCCCAAATTTGGCTTCTCTTGCGACATAAAACCATCGGTTAGCATTTCGATCATAATGGCATTAAAATGAAAAGATCGATTTCGAATCAAATTCATTTACGCATTGAAATTTCCTCGAGCGTTGCCAACGAGCAATAAATCCTCTTATTAAATTCGAAAATAACAACTCCAAATTTCCCCGCTATTTTTTTATTAAAAAAAGGGTTTGCTTGCCTTGTTTACCATCACATTATTCTCAAATCCTACTGCAGGATTGAAACTTTATAAGGGAGACTTACAAACTTTTCATGTAACATTTTATTATTTTCTTGAGTTTTTTCAATGGAATACACCGTTATTTAAGGTGTTAATTGTTTTTCTTGGAGAATCTATGATCATGTTTTTCATCTCGATCTTCTAACAAAAGGAATTGGATTCTTCAGAGGGTAGCTGTTCAGCCCATGACTTTTTATTGAATACAAATATTTTCGGAATCTTGGTCAATCTTATTTTATTTGGTACCACCAATTAATGCCAAATACGACAATGTTGTACCGATAACGCTTATAATTATGAAGTTCGTTAGTTATGGTAACAAAAATTATAGCACTGCTATGATGCAGCATTTTCCTACGAACGCTGAATTTCTAATCTTTTATCCAAGGCATCAAAGCATTGGCGGAACCAAGAGGGGTTCAAACGGGAGATAGCACCCCCCCGNCCCCCTGGTATCACTTTATACAAGTAATTTGCCTAGGATGTGCAAATAAATTAAAATTTTATTATGAAGCTTTCCACGATCACTATAAGTCTACTACATTCATCACGACAAAATGGCATTTTAAAATGGAGATGGATTCGTAAACAAATTGTCTTATATCGCCCCCCTTAGTAGGTTCACCATCCCCCTTCGGCAAGTTTCAAATTCCCCCTACGTAAAATGAAATATTGTCGATTCTATACATTGATTTCTTTGCTATATACTGCTTGCCATGATTGATATCAAAGCGACACATTTTTAATCAATTGGGTTTAATTCCTCTTACTAAGTGTTTAGTAAAGATTCCTTAAAAATCTATGAGCTAATCCCCCATTAATAGATGTTTTGCAATTCTTCCTGAAAGCCGGAAGAGTATTTCAAATTTTATTTATAGTTCCATTCATTAGGAAGAGGGAGGATCTCAAACCAATTATGGAAAAGTCGAAGGTGAATCACGGTGTGGTTGATACCGGAGCTCCATACCTTGGTTGCATTTAAGCAAAATTTACAAATTAATTAACAAATTTTCTTGCTGACTGACTGCAATATTCCAGAATTATGCATAGTTTGGTCGGAATTACACTCTGCCAGTTTCTTCAGTGTCATTTGAAGCAACTTAACTATGGGTTAGATGGAAGAGGAGACTTTTAGTCTCAATCTCGCCCAAATAAAGGCATTTATTATTATTATTATTATTATTAACAATTCTCAAATATATTAGAGTTAGTATCCTACTATTTACTGATCATGATAAAAATTATAAAACGGCTTTATTTCAGGGCGAGATTTAGACTAGTTAGTCTCTTGTTACATCTAATGCTATGTCATAAAAGATTTAAAGAACGAGTGATTGGAAGTAAAACAAAAGAAAGAAATAGAAGACGGGAATATTATACGGGTTTAAGAACCTAATTCTGCACTTAGGAAAAAATAAGATCCCGCAGATAAACACCCAAGAGAAGAGGGGCGTGAAACACCTGTGAAAACTACTGACAGTAGCAAGTAAAATTTTAAAAGAAGAGGAGGAGAAAAGTGAAAATAAGAAAAAGGAGTGTAAGCAACACTACTACTGCTACTGGGAAAAATAGACAATATAAATATACAACCATATAAAAATACAGAAGAGGGATGATGGATTTGAAGTACAGTAAGATGGTAGTTTGAAGTATCTACAAGAAATAAGTAGGAGAATATGGGAAAACGTCAGAAATAAAACAAGGAAAGAAGAATAATACTGAACAACAAAGAAATATTTAAATAATAACAAAAGCGATGGGAAGAAATTACGTTGTACATAAATAATTAAAATTTTACGTCAATTTAACAATCTAAAAAAGAAAATATATAAAGAAAATAGCATAATACAAAAAATATCATACATGGATTGCTATTTTCTGAAAACTTAATTTTAAAAATGTGACTGAGAATCGCGTTAGAAATTCCAAGATGTGCTGATAGAGTCTATTTCGTCAATCATTTTTTCCTGCGCTTAACGTGATTTTGCAAATATTATCCGAAAATGTTATCGCTAAACCTTGATGTATTCGTAGACCTCGAAACGCTCAGAATCACGAACAAATCTAAATTATGTATATATAGAAGAAACAAGAAAATTTTGTCTTTCGAAGATCATAACAATAATTATAATACTTATTAATGTCTTGTGGCAGAAAGACATCTAAGGACAAAACCAATAAGAACGCAAAAAAATTGAACGCATATAATTTTATAAAACTATTAGATTATTACGTCAGAAGATTCTCAAAATAAATATGTTTGAATTGGTGTAAACTGTTCTTTTCTTTGACTAATAGGTATGGAATTTTAAAAAAATGACTGCAGAAACTAAAAGATCTTTGGAACGCGGTTGTTTTATCGTGCGATCTCCAGAAATTGAAAAGAAATGGACCAAAAACGAAATGTATACGGATAGACGAACTTAATGGGATAAGAAGTCTGCAGACTCCACTCTTCGATAGGAGAAAAGAGAACGCGAGGATGCATCGATACTATCGAGACAACCGAATTCTCACTTTTTCCAAAACCACCCCTTATATATGGAGACACAAGCACGTCGCAAAACTTCGATCGACCACCCACGGAAAACCTCTTTCCTTCCTGTTTCCCAACACCGCCGCAAAAGAAGAACAACTCTATGAAGAATGCTTCGGCCGTGGCCTCGGCTATAGCAATCTCGACCATCTCCTCGGTCCGTGTTAAGTCAGTCCCGATCTTATCTTCCCTCCGCATTCGTCAGCGGAGTAAATTGAACCGTTAGACGCGAGTGGGGTGGGAGGCCGAGAGGGAGGCTACCTTAAAAACCCCGTTTGCCCTTTGGACGAAGTGACAGCCATGTAGTTTTTCAATGACTCCGGGGGCAGACGTCCATCCCGCGTCTCCTTCGCACCGCTCAAAATGAGAAGTTGCGCAACCACTGTTCACATTCCCCTGACATGAGCGGTAATGAATCCTCCACATCTGAAGACATTCTCCAGCTGGACCTCTCACGTGCCGCGGTGAGATTTTTGAAGGCGAGACCAACTGGAGCGCCTTTCCTAAAGTGGTATTCGTGCGGAGACGGTGGCCGGCTTGTCCGATGGCGTGTCTGCACAGCTCCTCCGTGGACGCGTTGCGCAGATTCATTGAAGGCGGTGATTGACTCTATTCCGTGGAAGACTTGCCTCAGGATGGAGGATGAATTCCACTCTGGGATCATCACGCGAGCTTTCCGCTCTTTAACCACCTGAATGGCTTAAGCCCAGGGGTGATTTGTAGCACTCACGCTTGAGCTGACGGTAGACGGATGTTTTTTTTTAATATTGAAAGAACCACGTATAATACAAGAAACGCGTCGTGTTTATTGGAACAATGCTTCTCACCCTTCCTTCTTAGTGGACTGGTGTATTGACCAGGGCCGGTCATCTATCATAGGGTGCAATCGCCTACTTGGTCCCCTTCTCTGCAGCAGTTAAAATTATTAAAAGTTGCAGAATAAAGAGAAAATTTGTACTTTTCCACAGGGACTTTAATTTGCTACCGGTTTGGTACTTACATCTTCAGGCACTTCAAGTCAGGGTGCCTGAAGTAGTGCCAGGAACTTCAGGCAGGGTGCCAGGCTCTTCAGGGTGCCTGAAGATGTAAGTACGCTTACGAAACCGGTCGCGATTTAAAGTCCCTGTGGAAAAGTACGAAGTTTCTTTTTATTCTGCAATGTTTTTCCAGAAATCACGCCTTTATATATCGATATATTTATTTAAAGTTCTTCAACNGTCATAATTATAATTTATGAATAAGAAATCGGTATATGCATATAAGAAGGGAGTGGTTCCGGGATTGATTCCCGGTGGGGACTCACGTGCGATATGACCTCAGCTGTCGAAGAACTTTTACATATACTAATACAGCTCATACATGAATACTGAAAAATTGCAGTGTTTACATAAAAACTTCCCATGAGATGATGATATATCTCACCGAATAAAATTCGTAATAACGAAAAAGGTAAAATGATATCACTTTCGCGCATTATACGGAACAGTAAGAGAGCTAACGCACGGCGCACTTGTAAACGAATAGGTCGTTGCTAATGCTAGTACTACCATCTGCTCTGTCTAGGTCAGAGGTTTGAGTCTGATTCTGTAGGCGAAACTAAAAAAATAACCCAGAGTGGAATTGAGGTACTAAATATAATTGCTCATTTCAAACAAAATTTGAACCACTTTTGGGTTTTCAAAAGCATACGATAAAACAGTAAAACTAACGATCGATATGAAGTTATCTGATAAGTCTAGGGTAGCCATGGACTTAGAATAAATATGAATGAAATCCCAAAAGCCTTAGCATGGAAAAGGAAAGAGAAGCTTTTTATGGAAAATTCTTACTCAAGCCTTATTACCCCGTAGTTGGGTTATTTTAGAAATGAAACCTTAAAGTATTTTTATTATAATTAGTGCACTTCTTAAGTAAACATTATGAGCGCATGCTCACACAGAAATGTCTAGAAGTACGGGAAATGTTCGCGTAATACATTGGAAATTTCGTTTTTTTTCTCTATTTTTCACGTATTTGCCCTAAAAAGAGAAATGACATAAGAAATTACAGTAATGTATCATGATATGAAATTACCATAATAAAATATGA
>KZ308362.1:398275-570553 GCA_000376725.2 Ladona fulva | reverse complement strand
TTAGCATGAATATCAGTAGGTTTGCGCAGGTTTTTCACACCCCCCTTCTCTGAGGGTGTTTTCCTGCTGTGGATATTTTTTCCTAAGGATATCACCTTAGGTTTTTTTTTACATCCACTCCTTCTAAAGTTTTCCTCTCTATTTCTTTTCACCTACACACAAGTCTTCATGTACATAAAATCATTGACGCAAGGTTAAATGGAAGAAGAGACTTTTCAGTCTCAATCTCGCCTTTAATAAAGACCTTATTATTATTATATTTTGTGGAATAGTACATACAAGTGATAAGCATTTATTTCTGCATCAATGATCTTCCTCAATTATGGATGTGGGTGATCAGGGGCGTGGCTATGATTTGTTCATGGGGGGTTTTAAAGCCATGGATTAAACACTGCGTTGCCTACAATCCAAGGACAGGAATACTTCGACCTTAAATCTACTGAAAATAGAAACTGATTTATTTAAACACGTATACCCTGCGAATCTGCAGCGGCGTTTTTATAGTATAATTGCAAGAGGCCGTCCTCCCGCATGATTTCGTTTATTGTTGGCTCTATTCTCATGGAGGGGGTTTGAACCACGAAAACCACCCCCTTGCTACATCTCTGTGGGTGGCCCATGTTCAGTTAATCCTGTTTGAGCCTTCTCGCGGAACCCTAGTGCACGGCCACACATCGATTGAGATATTCCGATGCATGGCATTTGGGGGTATATGGAAGCTGCAGCACACCTTGTGTTTAGGGCTTAAGCATGTGTCCAACCGAAAGGTTACATCGGTTCGACATGCAGAAAAATTATCTCACGACAAAAATCGCGCAAAAATCGTGCGATAGGAATTGGAGGACGAATATTGTACGCATATATAGGTGAAAATCGCATCTCGCGGGTGTGAAACGGCATTAAGTCAACCTGTATCTCTCCATCACTCGATCAATCGTCCACAAGAAGCCTCCTTCTCACTTTGCTCTCCTCACACCACTTCCCGCCCATTTTTTGGGGAAGAAAGGGACCGTATCCAGTTCCAAACTAATTTATTTCGTCCTTCGAGCCGGCCCCATAAAAGGGGACGGATTGCTTTCTGCCACTCTTTTGTTTTTATCTTTATGAATATTTTCGGCGAAAGCCCATGAATTGCCATAAAGGGAGTTTTATGAATGTCGAAGGGAGATTTATCCCTTTCCGTCCTTGTCCACCGCGCCGCTTTCAAATTCCGCATCAATAGAAATATAAATGTTTACCTTCCTCCATTTCGCCGCCGTAAATTCTTTATCGCAGGTGTAAGTAATTCAATTTCAACTCGTTCGGAATACGACCATGGAAGAATTCGCTTAATTCTGGGGAATTTTAGGGAGGTTTTAACAGTTTTAGAAAGCCCCGAAAGCGTGAATGTGATTGAAAGCTACAAAAATTGAGAGTGTATTATTATTGTTATTGTTATATGCGTTACAGGTGGACTAATTATTCGGTGATAACTTATTACTATTCTAATATTACAAAAATACTACGTTATACAATCGTACAGTAGCATATACAATACTAACTACATTAATGCAACGTTTTTGCCTACCACAGGCCTCTATCGTCAATTTACACAATACACTATTACAATGCGTACATTTTCTGGTAACAATATTACATTATTGCTACAAAAATACTTCCTAGCTATAAAGATATACACGTAATATTACAATATAGCTGTATGCTTGCTTAAATATGCACAAATTCGTTCCAGATATTTTCCCAAAAAATAGTACATTTCCACTTAAAAGGCTGATAAAAGTTTATGCATAAAAATGTTCTAATTTACACCTCTTATCATCATTCAAAACGTTCAGGGTTTCTGGAGGGCCATCATAGGTATCGCAGGTATCCAGGGACCGTCCCTGGATACCCGTAGGTATCGCAGG
Organism: Ladona fulva; assembly: GCA_000376725.2. NCBI lineage: Eukaryota > Metazoa > Arthropoda > Insecta > Odonata > Libellulidae > Ladona > Ladona fulva. The sequence goes on along the minus strand of KZ308362.1, from coordinate 568,646 downwards.
GACAAGTCCCCACCGTAGCCGACCCTACTAGGCAATCCCCTATTCCACCTGCACCTCGTCATACAAAAGCTCACTCTTCCATACAAGGACTACATATTCTATTTACAAACATTTAGCGACTTTTAGAAAAGGACTCAAAGATAACTATATAGTCCCGGCACTGAAGATTTCGATGATAAATGGTTGTTGGATAGACTCCAAGACAAGAATAACGAATTACCTACCAAACAGAAATAGATTTCCCGGAATAGCTTTAAAAAATTATAATAACCTCATAATTGTAAATGTAGAGCAATCAATATAGATCCATAGCCTAAAACAATGGCATGAATGAGTTACTGATCTTTTGGGTATAGAGCCCATCAACCAAACATCAGAAAAAATTAAATATCAGTCGCAGCTATCATGAGCTATCGAGCCCAGAAAATCCCGGTTTTTCCATAAGAATGTATTGTGCCAATTTACGAAAGAAGTTTTGGTGAACCTGAAGGAAAGATATAGAACCCTAACCCAAGGTATCGTTAGAACACGTGATATAGTAACGTTAACAGTAAGACAACTCCCAAAAGAGTCATGCGTTCGACTCCAGAACGCTACGAATATATTTCATGAGAAATCCATCGTAGTTGTCTTTTCATTATTTCATGCCTTTCCCAAAAGGTTATAGCCCTGCTAATCCAGTCATGGTAAATGGATGTGAATTAGCGATGTAAACGGCATTGCTGATAAAACTAAAACTCTAGTTGGTGGTAATTCGTTGTCCTTGTCTTGAAGTCTGTCCAATTACCAATTTTCATCGAAATCTGCGTTGCCGAGACTATATGCTCTCCACATAAAATTCTTTTAGAAAATAGCAGATCCTGGTTTCAGCTCTTCCGGATTACCCATTTCCTGTAGTAATTTTCTCTTGATTTTTACAACATTCTCGTAAAATGCTTACATTTCTTAACCTCCCTGAAATATTAGCTACCGAACGAAAAAAAATTCAAATTGGACTCAATAATAATCGTGTTTGAGGATTTAGTGATAAAATATTTTATTATAGATAACAGGAATTTATGAACTTCTTATAACCTGAGAAAAATGAGCAAATTAAAGCCTGTGAGGTTCCTACATATATCCCTCCTTGCCAAAGAATGCTCATGGCTTTTGTAATTTAATTTGTCAGAATTACATAAAACTAACAAGTCCTATCTGGAGTTAAAAACGGCACGATAGGATATTTCAATCAGTATTCATATCAATATCGTGGAAATATATTTCAGTAATAGTTTTATTAAGTAACTAGACCACTTTGATATGACCAGGGCCGGAGGAAGCTGGCCTTCAGAGCACTGAAGGCGGGCGCCACTCTAGCGTGACGCCGATATATTTATTTCAACATACATTTTCTACCTGCACATAAAATGTTTAGCGCGGTAAATAAGGCTTTATAATTTTTTGTCTAGCTGTAATTTTTTAAAAAGAAAGAAAAACATAATTATTATTCCTTCCCAACGCGATTTCATTTTTGATTTTAAATCGATTTATCGCTAAGTAGATGATTCTAGTTGACATTTGATCAAAAACAAGTCATTTTCAGACAATTAATCGCCATAAAACCACTAATTACTATTCGATAACCTAATCAATACTGAGAAAAATAGAACAGTAACGACTATAGCCTTCGGAGATATCAATGACAGTAATTTCTTAATTACAGTAGAACACAAATGATCAATATTGACGGAATGAAAAGGAACTCAGCATCAATGAAAAATTCCCTCAGATAAAGGAACATGATTCATAAGATTCTTGTATAATAAGTTTCGCCTTTTCTAACATCGAGGAAACAAAAATAAATATTTTATCAACTTCATGCAATTCTACTTAAAAATCAAGTAATATTCTCCCTAACCTCCTGTGATGTCAACAATTACAACATTTTTAAGTGACACTTCTACTGTTATGTATCCAGCTCCTTTTTTGCATAAATAATTTAATTCAATGGAAATAAAACTTCTCGTAACGCCTTCGCATATTCAATAATTTCATTTAGTTTAAGTCCTCTGGAATTTGAAGTTAATAACTTCTAATCGAAAACTAATCCTGATGTTAGAACTTTGAGGTATTCATTATCAAAAATTTCAGAGCTATATCATCAAGCCCTTTCAGTAGCAAACTCATAGGATTCATGACAATCATAAATATTGTTATTCCGGTAAACAACGAGCGCGATCTTCGAGAGGAGATGACCAAGCCTTACAAGGAAATAATCTCTAAAACAGGTTGTTGCTTCTGGTCGTTCTTTCTGCAGAGCATTAGAGATGCGAACAGAATGGATTAGGTTAGATCTTTGGTGTTGATACCCCCCCTTCCATGCACCGTTGGTGGCTTGCGGGGTATGAATCTACATCTAAATATCTTAATATTAGCTACCGACGGATTTCCTACTGAGAAACTCTGCCTCATAACCTCTTCTAGTGATTATTGTAATACACTTCTTGTTCTCACCATGAACATTATGCTACCGGCAATGTTATATGATAGGGTTACGACGGATGATTGCCATCATGAGCAGACTGTAATGTAAGAACTTAATCATTTTGCTGACAAAAGTCATCCGCAGAGACCAGTCGCTTTGTTTTCAGTATTAATTTCGCGGAAGAGAATTACTCAAAGTTTCCTTTTTCACTGTGTATTTCCACTAAAAGTTGACGTATTCTGTGAATTTCATAGTCCAAGAAGTATACAAAGGCTCACGTTAAACTTTGTACTCCAAATTAGATCGCGTACAGAGCAAGCTTTCCTTCAGTTATCGTAAGCTCCATTGCAAAGACTGAATCTAGTTGCTCTGAAGTTATAGTCCTTCGATATCAGACGATCTTGCAAATTACAAGTACTTGGCATCAAACGGCTAATACTGGTCATCTTTCCCTCGCCATCTCGGAAACTTAAACGGATGATTGGGAATGGATTATCGCCGACTCCGCTATTCATTAGTCAAACTGCTGAACTCAGAGAGATATATGTAATCACCACGGGATTAATTTTCTTTAGGAACGTTCCACTTTCCAGATCTTTTGCATAAGATTTTGATTAAACATTCGTTTCTACGAATTTAGATTCGGATATTTGGTGTGGTTCTAGGGTGGTAGTAAGGATGTGAAACAGCCTATCTATGTCTATGTCTATCTTTGCACCCTGCAAGCCGCGTTTCGGCGTGTGGCAGGGGGTGCATGCACCATGATTCTATTCCCTTAATCGATTATTTTCGCGTATCGTTCGCGGAAAAAATGAGTTCTTGAATCTATTTCTCTGATCTTTCTCGCATTATCGGAAGGGCCTATGTAGCATGGTGAACGCATTATACTGCTACATCATCTCTGAACGTGCTTTCTCTGAATTTATCCAGTAAATTGATCCTTTGTTGAAATCTTCTAACTTACAAACATTCCCATTTTGCGTCCTGTAGCGTCTGAGTGACGCTCACTGATTTATCGTAGCAATTCTTCACAAAACGTATAGCCTTTTGCTGCACCTTTTCTAATTCTTTAATACAACACTTATCGGCAGGGTCCCATACACTACACGCATACTCAAGATGAGGTCTGACTAACGCAAGATAACACCGCTCGCGAAATATTGGAGTGACGTTCGCAATTTTCCAATCAGTCGGGACTTTACCTTCACTGATTGACTTATTAAATATTATTTTAAGAAAAGGCCTATATCTCTTGAGTATAAAATTTAAAGATGAGGGTATCGCTAATCGTTGTTTTTCCTTCGTTTTTGCTCGTGTGGTCGCTTTTGTCTAAAATGTAAATACTGTGAAAAAGTTGCATTAGTAATTTCCTTTCCCTGGAACTTTGGAACCTGGAACTTAACTTTGGCTGCCGTAACAAATGCTGACACAAAAAGAAAATAATCGAACATTTTAAATGTACGAAGCAGACTTGTACTGGGTACTCAGTAGGACCAAAAGATCTTTATCATCACTGGTCGGAGTTCGTGGAAATAAATAATGAATGAAATGAAAAACTTTGTAAATTCCATAATATATGGATTTCCACTTCCAATTTATGGAATATATTGAAGTTACTCAATATTTGGAAATTACAAAGTTTTTCCTTTTCTTCAAAACATATCTTATGGATGCACAGTGAAGCATATCTCTCAACAAACAAATGCACTTTAGTGCACTGAGTCATTTATAGCATACGATTCGGAGAGGTATATTTTGAGAAAACAATTATTTTCGACAAATATCGTATCAAAATTGTTAAAATTACCGGAGCATAAAACGAAGTGAAATTATAATGGTTGGAGAAATTTTGCATTAAGTACTACGTAAAGAAAGAAAAGACAGGAAGTACCTTAAAAGTAATATTAGATTCTGAAAAAGTGTTCCTAGTTTTTTTTTCTTCGACTATTTGCATGTTTTATGAATCTCACGCAGAAAGTCGTCGAGAATTGAGGGTTGGGAATTAGCTCTCAGTCCTACAACTCTTTCTAAGGTCTGGAGGAGAACGTGCCACACAAAAGCCTTGGTAACAATGTAACTACGAGTATTATATCGTCTTGATTGCTACCTATTCGTAACTTCATTGAGGCTAATGAGACGTGGATAAGGTCAACGAGACGGTCAGAAAGAGCTTCTCATAGTCATATTCATTCAAGAGTTCCCCTAAGAAAAACGCGTTTCCATAAATTAATCGTTTCAAATGCCTCTATGAAATTTTCGAAGATATTAAACCAAGAAGCAGCAGTTGATCACGATTGCAATAGACGAAGAAACGGCTTTCCTCGTGTGCTCATCGGAGAAGCTGATGGTTCCATTCAAATTCTAGCATCTTATTCTGTGCTCAGCTGAAATTTAAGAATTTACATAATTGTTTTATCTTCGATTAACGATAATATCGGTGTGAGAAAGAGACAAAAGAACATGAACGAAATGATAGCCCCGAAAAACTGAAAGGATTTCCTAAGTTCTTTCTCCAGCACAATTGGTGTACTTATTTATTTTCTCCTGTGTCCTCACATCACATACATGTATTGGACTATTAAAGGAGAGGCGTGAACAGTAGACGAGCACACACGACAATTCCCTAACCAGAAAAAACCAACTAGCAGGGACTCGAACCTGAGACGTTGGCAATTTAGGTATGCTTACCACTTCGCCACCGCGACCGGTAACCTTTAAATTGCAAAAACACTGAATTTCACTCAGGATAACGTTATTGCTGGTTGGACAAAAAATACGGTACAATGTCATCGATTCAAATATGAATCGAATCCAGCTAAAAAATTATTGAAATTGCTTCAAATTTCAAAAAGTTTTCGTCGTCAGTTCTTCTAAGCTTAACATTTCTCAATCAGAAAGGAAAAACTCCATTCCTCCGTGGACGCAAGAATTAATCACCATTAACCCGACTTTAAACAATACCATTATTTTCGTTTTCTGTCTATTCGCCGTACATTACATAGGATGGTGAATTTCGTGACCAGACTCGCCATTCATATCATAGTTTTTCTCAATACGGAAATAGAAGCAAGCACATTTGGCCTGCTGGTTGGGGACCCAAAATTTCTCGCATTTTTTCACCAAAAAAGTCTACGTTCTTATAAAACCTTAAATATTGCGTAACAACGTTCAACAAAAGAAGACATCGTAATCCTTAGAAGTTGCAAATTTCCTTTCTTCGAAAACATCGCATAAGAAGTTGTAATAGAATGATGAAATTGTGAAATGAAAAAATCGCCGCCTTTTCACGAATGGTTTTAATTTTCGGAAGTGCAGACTTAGTTTTTTCAACCCATATAATATTTCCTTATTTCTATCGTTTTTCCTCGTGTTTTACTTCGAAAAGCTCAATACTTAAATCTTTGTATGACGTAGGGTTAGATGTAAGAAGAGACAAACTGGTCGCAATCTCACCCAGAACAATAATAATATTAGATGTACGCATACGACCATTCCCTAACTGGAAAAAGCCGGTTAGCTGGGATTCGAACCGGGGACCTTGGAATTTGAGTTAATACTATTATTTAAATAAATATTTAGCAAATGTGAAAACTATTCTATTCATAGCTTTTAAGGAAACTACTGGAAGAGTCATTCCTTGACATCTGGACAAAGAAAGTAGCGCTTAAAAATCGGTCCATCATGACGTGAATTAGGGATAACTCCTTCGTCCAAACCGCTGGTTTCAGAGTACGCTGCAGCACGCGAAACCTTCAACTCCGAGATTTTTACGCCTCAGCCATATTATTTCTTCGAAAGAAGCCCACGTTAATTTCACTCGTCCTTCCGCTCCCAGCAGACACCTCAATTATCTCATCCACCCGAGTTATTTACGAATCAAATCAAATTCCCTGGTACACACCACAGAATATAACCCGCCATTATTTTCATATTATCTCACGTCGAGGAAAATCGTTCTAAATTATCGGCCGAACGTGTTTGAATCTTTTTCAATCGGATTGGGTCAATAATCGGCGGGGGGTGAGAATTTCGTCTTTCGCCCCCGTAAGCCGTGAAACGAGCTCTGGAAATAATTAAAGATCGCTCTGAAACAAAAACAGCCCACCGACACGTATTTTTATTTCGGAGAGTAGCACCTCCCATTCGAGAGCCTTCCAAACCTATTCTTATAAACGGCTGCCTCGCTAACACCTCCTGTTAAAGAGAAGACATAAGTATTAGGGGGCCGTGGAACTGTTACCGCCTCTAATTATACCCTTGCCTAATTACTCTCCACTAACAGCAGGTAACAGCCCGTCTTTTTTTCACGTCCCGCTTTCTTCACTTCCAACCGTGCTTGTTCCTGCCCTTCCATGGACAGGATGGCCAACAGCACCGCTTCATCCTCAAGGCTCGCCTATGCAAATATTTTAACTGCAGTTAGAGAATCCCGGCGGATGCTGAGAAACGAGGAAAGGAAAACACCGAATAGGCGAGAATTGAATTTACCCATTAACTAACTAATTTGTTAGAAAGCGCAGGCATTTCCCGAAGAATAAAATTTGACGGACAAATATGTGACAACATCGTGGCAACTGAGTCTAAATACATGTGTCGATGGCTAGGAAAGTATTGCCGCTAGAAGACAGAAATTGACTACAAACGTAACAATTCTATCGAAACAAGCAATAAAGACCAGCATTTGATACTATAAACAAATTATAGGACAAATGATAGATACCCAGGAAACGAGGAAACTATGTTTTCAGTATTGATTCTTTAGAGTAATTGTAATTCGCAAAAGTTATGAGCTACTTAGTAAGGATGTAAATAACACGAAAATTGTCGTTTTTATTGACACGATCAATAAAATAATACAACCAGATTCGCTAAAATATGCTTAGAACTGCATTAGAGATTAGCCTAATTAGCTAATGAATCACTTCCATATTTTGAGGTAGCATTTCTATCTCATAAGGTTTTAACTAAGGTTATTCTAAATATGCAATCACAACGAAGTCTGGAGTGATCTTTCAAACATGTGGTTTGGTAGACAAATTGTACACCGAATATTTTCTCTCTAGGAACTTTAACAATTGAATACGAAAGAAGCTAAAGCGTATTTTTAAAACAAAGACTAAAACTGAACAGAAAAATGATAATTTTATATCTAAGATTAACATAATACCACAACACAAGTAATGATATTTCATTTATAAGTATGATGATTTCCAGTAATGTGAGCTTATGTCTTTCGCAGATAATTGGTGATTAAGAAAAACTCATGAGGGTGCTCGCAGTATAGCGCTTCCGTCCTCCAGAAGCCTTCAGTTGTTTCCAACGAGCTAGATCTTGCACTGTTCTTGTAATAATAATAATTTATTTACTTCACATGAAAGAGAGGGTACATGCTTGAAAAACATACATAATACAACGCCTAAAACTTAGGTACCCAAAAGGAAGCTCAAACTTTTTAATAGTATTCTAATGCGCAATTATCGCTAGAAAAACGGCATATGAAGTTGCGTGGAAGAGAAATCCACTCGAGGCTAACTTCAATTGATGATTATCAATAAAAATGGTTAGGAGAAAGAAATTTCAAGCACTGGTGAAGCACGATATACAACTTCCCGAATTCCTTTGCGACGCTGCATTTAAAGTAAGCGGGAAAAACTTAGCTTTTACTTACGTTTGCTCACGCCCATGACCTTACTAACCCGTTATTTGTAGGGAATCACAGTCGTAGAAACAGCTGCAATCGGTGAAGTTGAAGTTTTTGCAGAATTCGGTTTGCTTCTGCATCCGAGTGTACAGGCACAAAGTGTGCGGCGGGGGAAATATGCTCAGGTGTACAAGCGGAGAATGTGGCGAGCCCTATACGGAGGGAAGAACGAGCAGCCGTCCAGGTATAGCCAGTTCCATCAACTCGGAAGGACAGGTGAAGCCACTCGGGCCAACACTTCATTGAGTCCGACAGGAGCCTTGGTCCATTGTTTGACTAGTAGCTTTCGTGTGTGTTCTGTCAAGTGAATTGACGAGGGGCAGCCGAAGAAAGGAGCCATCTGAAAGAAGCTGGGCTTCTTAGGAGTGTAAGGGAAATAGCGGGCCTCCTAAGTCCAAGTGGCCTAATCATTGGACGGCTTAGAAAAGACGACACGGAGCCTTTGTCCTTGTGTCATATGGGAAGGTGGGATCAACTTGTCTTCCCACAAACAACTTCTTTCTTCCATTATTTTCGCCAATCGTATAATCTTGAATATTCTACTGGCATGGAGGTCGGATGTTGTTGGACAAAGTCGTTTGTTAGAAGAGTATGTATCAGTCATAATTCTCTCACAGTTAGACCTTCGGTTTCTTTGCCTTTTCTGCCAACCGATGGGTCTCTTTCGACCACTATATCCAGCGGTTCCTTGTGCATATTCCGTCTCACTGGTGGACATTTATGGTGACAACAGTGGATAGCTTTCAGTTACTCATAAACGACATAGGCATGAGATATAAATAATAAACACTGATTGAAGCGCAAATTTTGTATTAATAATTCTGGTAATTCTAACAATCACGCATGAAAATAGGGAATTTATATTTTTCCTGAAAATCTACCTTTACTCTCTCGATGATCACGTAAACATCAGTATTAGTCAGAAAATATGCAACGCATTCAAGAGAAGAAATTGAGAAAATGTGCTCACTATTCACTCTCGGAAAAGAAAATGTGTTTACTTTTCACTCTTTCTTGTAATAAGCTGCCCAACGTTCCATACCCTGAGCACATTCTTAAATCAACTCTATCCTCTCTTTTCAAAAGTGATTGAACAAAATTCAGGTATTAAAACTATAGTGGCCTGTAAAGCAACATACAACAAGGTTTTTTTCTGGCTGTTTTAATTATACATAGACGAGCGTAAATTAATTCTTGTCTTAAAATGACCCGATCCATGTTTCAGTCAAAATATCTTACGATTTGGAAAATGTTTCAATCAAAAAATTTAAATAATGATAAGCGATTTGAAAGTTTAATGAAAAATTACTTACGGTAGCTCAGAGGTTCCCAATCTGGGGTATCCGTACCCCTAAAGGGTACGAAAGGACATTCGACGGGGCGCGATGAGTAATAGCTGAATATTTTTTCTTTAAGCATCCCAAAAATTGTTGTTTCAGTACCACCTCATAAAAAATTATTATTGGTGACGTTCAGCTACATTTCCTTGCTATTCAAGGTAAGTACCGAAGATAAATTTAAAATGTATCTCTTATTATGACGACTTAGGCACGTGATAGCTTACTCTCAATCCAAAGGGGGTACGGGAACGAATGTTGGAAACCACCCCGACAGCGCATGCTAATCTAACAATAATTCCCCACTCTGACTGCAATGTCTTTCCGATAGATGAAACGAGTTATGTCCACTTCTATTTAATCTTCCTCCAGAGTGAGTGTAATTCTTAATGGGATAGGATTAAATCTGACAGTAATATTCGAGTACAATTAGATACATCTTCGAAGAGCCGATTGGAAAGGATGTACAGTGCGTATTAAGAATAATTTAGTATATATTATATTAGCATATCTTATCTGATGAAGCATAACTTCTGCAATCCTGTTCATGCCTAACAACCTATGATTCTTCTATATAAGGTGTTTCTGTTTCTTAACCGAAACAATATGAGAAAATGTCCGCTGCACGGAAAACATTTCCCTAAACTTCCTTGCTGGTCCATCCCTTCCAACTTCATACAAGATACTTCCTTACTTATTCTTAATACATCCCTCTTGCTTCCATATACAATGTAATGTGTTAGAATGCAAACTGAAATGTTTGAGGTTGTTTAGTTCACTGCAATTAGTGTTTTAATTTTCTGTGCGATTCTTTGTGTAAATGCAGTTTATTATCTTTATATTTTCTTTGGAATTTTTATTTAAAATTTAGCAATCACCGCCTGTAGGCTTTGCAGATTTTTGACACCCTCCTTCTTGCGGGTTTTTTCTACAGTGAACATTTTTTCCTAAGTTTAGGACTTAGAATTTTTTTAATCCACTTCTTAGTTTCTTGCTTTTCTATTTTTTCCTCTCTATTTTCACCCATTTTTTAATTACAAACGGTTAAATGTAAGAGGAGACTTTATATTGTAAATCTCGTCCTAAATAAAGACGTATTATATTATATTCGATAATTTTGATCATTTGATACGATTATTTATTAATAAAAAATTTACCAAAACAGGTTTCGAAGACATTAGCGAAATCCAAGGAAGCAATATGCCGGAAAGCAAAAGAAAGCCGAGGAAAAAACTGTTTTTCTTTGCGAGCGCACAACGGATGATAATTAAAAGTGATAAATCCATCGACGAGATATTATACCGCATTAGGGAACTTCAAGAATAATGGCATTCCCTTTGGTTATTTCAAGGAAATTCGTCTGGTTTGTTGGAGATTTTACGGATTTGTACATGACAAAAGCAGATCTTTGATGCACGCCGCCCATGTCAACGTGGACCACTCTGGTTCGAAAGGACGTTTGAGAGACAAGGAGGGGAGTAATAAAAGACAGGAAACATCGAGAACAGGCCAAGTGCCGAGTGAATAAATAAGTTATGACGTGTAAATATAAGCAGCTACAGGAAACATTCCGGAAGGTGCATGGACGTAACGTGGGGGAAAAACATATTAGAGCATGTCTCCGAAATACTTAAACGTGAAAGTTATTTGAACGAGGCAATTTTAACCATTCACCCTGTTGACAAATTTAATTATCAATCCCCCATCAGAGCTTGTAACTTCCGGGATGTATGTACGTGCACAACGAAACCTACAACAATCAAAGATGAAAATTGAAAAGAGGAGTTATTTGGGCAAAAGGAAATTCGTTCGCCTGTTCAAAAGGACACAAATTATAAAATGCTTTGGTCAAAGAATGGCTGGTAAATGATATTTCTCACGAATACTTCATTGATTCAATTAGGTTATGATACGGCAAATATGTTCCTGTACGTTTTCCAAGTTAATCAAAGCTGATGTCGCAAATATCAGACTAATTTTTTTACAAAATATATTTAGAGAAGGTATAACATATATGTTATACCTATTGGCATTGTGTCATCAGGATCGAAGCAAAATCATGGAAACATTAGTTTAAATACTAAAAAACTCCGCATAAGGTATATTTTCATGTCCTGAATATTTTATAATTTCCGTTTATATTTACCGTATATTTTTATCAAGGGCGAGTCTAGAAACTTCTCTATGAGGAGGTGAGTGAACTTTCCAAATGGTTTAAGACATGATAAACTCACTTCCATTTGACTTTAAAATGACATTTTAATATAGTTGAATTAGACGTATAGTGATCGTAGAAACACCTAATAATCAAATTTTCATTTAAGTTCTTCGTCAGAACCTAGGTAGGTTACTAGAATGCCATCAAATAGGGAGGGGTGGCGGTCGCCCCTACTTCCCTTCGGACCCACCGATGAAATTCTCAAAAAGTTTAATACTGAATAAAATAAAAATACGTACTAATTTTAATTGTCTTTGCATAAATCCCACAACACATACTTGCATATTTTATGTAATTATTACTTCATATTTGCTGCAGGTAGATTAATGAAAGAGTACAGTAGGGCAATGAAACTAAGCAGATTATGATAGTATATCGTATGCGGCACCGAATTATAGAATACTGATATGAAAAAAAGGATTCCAAAAGGATATCTGTTTATCGCACAAATCACGTCGGAAAGGAAATTAATGCAAGGAGTTGCTTGAATAGTGCTTGATATGCTACTTTATACTGTAATCATAATGCTAGTACAAATATAATTTGACTCACATTTTAATGATACGAATGAAAATTTGTAATACTCATTAAATCACTGTATAAAGTAAAATCAATCTAAAATACCAACAAGGAAAAAACACTTATGGCTTATGTGCATACATACAATCCGCTCTCCATAAGAGCATCTTCAGACCTTTGTCGACTCTATTATCCTGGAGTGGTTTTTACTTTTTACAATTATAGCCATCGGTAGCTTATGCCACTCCCTTATATCCTTGATTGACCCTAAGACATTCCCTTTTCTTTCAAATTTAAACAATCAAATTAATTCCGAATGGCCCTGTTCACGATAAACGTCATATCGCAAATATACAATTGTAAATCTCCTTATTTCCACACACACGTATTCTTTGAATAAATCATCTGTTAGAATACTTTCATGAAATTTTGACTCGTTAAGTTTAGCGCAGGGAATTTTAAGAAGTTCGTTTCCATATTGATTACCGTAGGCACACAGAGGAAGTTTTAATCCCGATGAAATTAATATAGCTAGATTTTAGACTGGAGTGGTCAAAGTAAGTAGCTATTTAAATGCGATCGGAAAACTCTCCCGGATATCCGTATAATTACAGGAGAAGGTTGACGACCAGCTACAAAGCGTAAACGACTCGCTCTTCCGCTTGTCTGCTTCAAAGATCTGTTTCTTGAAATAACTTATTTCCCAGATATTTATGGATCAATTTTTCTTTGGACTACGGCTATCTGAAATATGATCCGTACTATCATTCCTGATTTTGCGAACCAAAAGCGTGACTAACTAGCTCGAATTTCCTTCTGATCATTTCTAAAATCTGATTTCACCGAAATTCTTTGAATGCTGCCTCTTTTAGTAAGTTTTCGCACAAGGACATTTCTCTCCATAAAAAAATCTTAAAAACTTTTTTAAACCAATTACTTTAATCCAATTGGAGGCAGATGTTTTGAAAATAGACTAATATGTGAAAATTCGTAACCAGAAGAACAGATGAAAAACAATCGTAAATACATGATCATTCAATATTTAATGACCAAAATTGTACGAATTCCACAAAATTTTAGCGCAGGTTTACCGGTTTTGGCGTGAGTTTACGCCATCATCAAAACAGATCTGATCTAACTGACTTTACCGAAACCGGTAAATGTGCGTTAAAATTCTGTGGAACTTGTACAAGTTTTGTCATTAAATAATTATTTATCATGAAGTTCCACCAAGCATCGCTTGATACTATTAACTTTTTCGTCAGTCCATGACTGGGAAAAGTAATGAAATGCGTGAAATGAGCAATAAAGAACTTCAACTACGGGGGCGTACTGATAGGTACCGTAGCCGTCCCAGAGCACTCAGAGATATGGGGGCCCCACTTGTTATCAATGGAAAGCCCCGTAATATTCGCTGCGGGGAAACCCCCAGATTCACAGGCGCCTATGTTCAAATCTATAAATGATGCAATACTTCATTGTTCCCGTGAAAATTATAGGGTATCTGGAAAGTCGTTTAAAAATGAAATAAATATTACATTGGCCAGTTTCAATAATCATAATAATGTTCAGGAACGATAGCGTTTGCCTGTTTGTGCTAGTCGTTAACTGTAAAACGATACTCGAGCACTATTGGAGACTTATTCGAAGAGCCGATTGGAAACAGTGCGTTTTAAGAATATATTATTATAGAATATACAGTTCCCTGTAAATATTCATTTCGTGCATAATTATTCTCCACGTTACTCTTCAGGAATTACATCGTTACTTCCGCTTAAATTTATTATCTTTACTAAAGTACCTTCTCTGACAAATTAACTTTTTACGACTAGTGAGAAGGAAAATGGTTCTCCAAACTTCCGTTAGAAGTATTTATTCAAATAGCGACCGCTTTCGAACTAAAGTTGATCTTTTGGTACAATTTCACTAAATGAGCACAAGTACATATAGGGGAACTGTTTGCTTTTTTGTGATTTTGCGCCTGAAGATGAACTTAATGCTCGAAACCAGATGCCTCTTGCACGAGATACTTCTTGTGGAACTTCACTTACTAATTTTTCTACAAATTTCCACAAAGTGATAGCTTTATTCATTGATTTTCTTTTTAATAATAATAAAGAATTTAATCAAACAAGAAGATTACATCCATTAATAATTACTATAATTTACATATCATACAACCATTCTCTATCTGAATAAAAATCCAACCATCCGAGACTCGAGCCCGGGACCTTCGCCAGCACGCTAACAACTCCAACAATACGGCCTGTATAGCGTTGAGATTATAAGAGTGTTAACTAAACATATTTCATTTAATATTTTCGCGACTCATGCACGCCTCAAATTGGAGTAAAGGGAAAATAGCTGTACTATAAATTCATCATGCAATAAGCTATATAGTATTTGCTATTTCATTCTGTAATATGCAATATTATATAGAATACATTCATTACATAATGAATTTAAATATTGATTTCTTTTTTTTTTACCCTTGAGACCAGGATAGTTTCATTTACACAAATAGATAATGTATACTCGAGTTTTTTAATGTTATTCCCGCAACAGAAAACTTCCTCAGATCAGATTGTTACCAAAATGAATCAAAATACCTCACACCTCATATGCTCCACACAGAGAATTTATAAACATATAAGGCCTACGCCTTAATTTCCTTCGTTCCGATTTCATTCCTTTGAAAAATTATGTTTTACGGCTCCTGCACTCTAAGATGGGAATTGTAATGCAGCGTTGGGTAATTTTCCCTCTCCATTAAAGAAGCTGACATTTGAATGGTGCTGTTCGCGGAAATTAATCAGCGCCGCAACTGAGCGGAACTGCCTCAAAGCGACTTTTATTTACTATTCGATGAAACAAATTCACCACAAATCAACTTCTTGACGTACGAACGAATTTCAAGATATTTGGGATGTAAATTATACGTGCCTTTCTCTCCCTTTCTTTTATTTAGGAGTCATAAATTTGGAGATGTGGTGCAGCTTGTTTTTCGGGATCAAATGAAAGAGTTACAGCAGTCAAAGTTCTTCCCCTGAGACGGAGATTTATTAGGAAATTTTTTTCTCGTCACACAATTACTGCACACAGTAGTTTGGTTTTTCGTGGTTAACAAGAACAGGGAAGCCAACTGCGATCCAAATGTATTGAATACGAAATTAATATTGATGTGGTAGAGAATACACCGATTTTAACACTGTATTCTGGAAATGCTTGATTAACGAACTTCTGAAACATAAATTTTTCTTGCGAAAGAATATTGTACATCTAATTTTGAAATGAAAATTGATGAAATTATGCTAAATACATCCCTTACTGCGATTTAGAACTCGTGACATACAGAGCTGTTTAGTATAGCAATCGTTCCACCCAATTCTGCTTCGCAAAAATGCAAAAAAAATTAATGCTGTATCCCAATACCAATAACAGCGGTAATTATATCAACCGTTAAATTTAATAAACAAATTACATAAAGAAGAATGACTCTTTGATTGTGCGTTGAAACAGATTTGAATGTGTATACAGCAAGAGTAAAGTTGCATAGTAATGATCACAAAGTTTTCATCTCTTCAAACTTTAGCATGAGCAATATTCTAAATTGATGTGATTCTTCTATATATAGTAATAATAAGGAAGACATCTCTGACGTAACACTATCGACAATACTATGCAAAAATCGCATAAAATCGTAAATCTTATATAAAATTATGTTTATATGTTATTTTCCGTCTATTCCTTCAGAAAAATAATATTTAGTGTTTTTTCCTTGAATACTTTTAGTTTTCTTTTGTTTTAAATTTATTTAAATGTACTATTGTAGTGCAGAGATGCTTCGTTGTATATTACTTTTAAACTTTTTATGTGTTTTCGTAGCTCTTTTACCCCAAATTGTGCGTGGGTTTTTTTTCGTCAACCTTAACTTGCAAAGATTTTTTCTCACTCACTACTCTTTCTTTCTGTTCATAATAAATCCTCGTACGTACATAATGGAACACGAAGTTATGCCGATGGTCTGCTTGGGCCTAACCTCGCTTATAAGAGTCTATTTTTCCATCTAAAATCATAAAACTGAAGGTAGAGAAGAGCAGAGTTATCTCCGCTCTTCAAAATAATTTAATCCTTATGTATTACGAGCATTTCATTAAAGCTATGGTCTTATTTTTACCATGTAAAATTCCTATACTTTACAGATATTCTTATAAAATGTTTCATATATGTTATACTACTTTTTCTTTTATATATCCCAAAATTATCGACTATAATCCAGAATCTTTCATTTCACATTATATAAAGATGTTGTGTAAATTAAAACTACCAGGACATGGCACTCTATATACAGATTCTGAAAATGTACCTACATGTTGAAATAACAGTTTAACTCTCAAAGTTCAAGTGAAGTAATATAACTGTACCCCAAGGAAAATCTGATGGTGATTTGGCGTAAAATCGCAAAATCTGAAGGAATAAATAGATTAGGGATATCGATAAAACTCTGAATTTATTCTGAATAAAAGTTGATGGTTTCAACCAGAAATTGTGGAAATTCGTATCGATGTTCTTTCATCGGATTTATAACGGATTAATCACTATATTACGGATTGATTTAATCTCGTTTCAAATGAGAGATTATATCCTTTTATCTTGTGGGTCGCCGAAATTCGGAGGCGAAGAACGATTCGCATTATGTGATAAATTTGGTAGCTATTAAAGAACAAATTTAGAGGTTGCAATGTATAAACCTTCCATTAACTTCATCTTAACAAAGTTTGCACAAAACACGGATACTCGTAAATATCGTTTATAAAAGATATTCGACCGCGACGTGATCCATAACTTTGCAGAATTTCCAGAAAGCTATTATAGAAATATTTTTTATAATATGTCCACATTATTTCTTAATTCTGTACTGGCTGCTTATTGAATTAAAAATTATAAGACTACACAGAGCCGCGCCAATCCGCCGCCAAGGTGCAATTATAATCTACCGCCCCTTAAAATTAAACACTAAAACCATACATTTCCTATTATATATTTACTTGTAAAAATTATTTTGCAAAACTTAGAAAAACCATTGTTTTATAACTCCGTTCCCCAGNTGATCATCGAAATGGGCATAAATTAAAATGATATGATTTGTATGACATCTATTTTTCGCAACTATATGAAATTTTCTAATGAAAATCGCATTGTAACATAAATAACTTCGATTAAATCCACTGCACAAATATTTCCTTTTTGCATTTAGTTATCCGTACTTCTTTCCTCTATATTTTTGCAAATCTTTCATTGCACATAATATTTTTCTCTAAATGACTCGTGTGTATCACACAGAAAACAGCACATAATTTTGTTTAAATAATAATATAGGTTGTCTGCGATCTTCCAACCGCCCTTTAGATGCCGCCGCCCGGGTGCGATGCACCCACAGGACGGTGCGGCTCTGCGCCTAGATACATAACATGTTCAACCTAGTCACAGATGCGCAGTTTCATACTAAACTAGTGTTCACGGATGGATTTCCCCTTGAAATTCAACATAGAAAGGAAGCTAAAATATGTAACGTGAAATTTTATCATTAAAAAATGAATATTAAAGAAGGATTCGTAATTGAATTTTTAGCCAAGCAAATTTCCTAGGATAGAACAAGATGCTCAAGAACAATAAATAAAAGGTTATGATGAAAGTTTTTTACGATATATCTATTGCAGCTACATTAATATGGATCCATTGCAGCTATGGGGAAAAGCGACCCTTTGATGCTTAAAATTAAGAATAAAGGCACTAATATTATTCGTCATTCAATGAGAAAATGTGAAAAAACTGTGCTAAAACACCCCTCCCTTTTTTGGCTTTTTTCTGGAACCGTTCCTGAATGGTATGAATTGCATTAACGTGACAAAACAAATTCTATGGCGAATTTACGACACGCGTGCCCTAGTGGCACGTTTGTGATTTTTTTGCCACGCAGATCTCGAAGGACACTATGTTTCTTACGTATTCTTCCCTTAAAATGAGAAACTCTTAAGTAAGTAAATGTAGATTCTGTTCGAGTTTAACTATCATGAATTATTATTTAAGACAATGTCTACATCTTCACCCCATCATCGACACAATAACATAGATAATTTCAGTATCTCACTGTATGATTTGGCACAGCATTGGCTCGCATATCCTTTATATTTATCAAATATGGCACCTATGGCTCAAAAGATTCCCTATCACTGTTCTAGGGTTAGGAATACCCCAATTACAAATAAATAAATAACGCCTTTATATTGGGTGAACATGAGACTTTAATGTTTCGTCTTCCGTTTAACCCATCGTTATTGTAAATTAGATCTAAGTCATAATTAATGCTAAATAGCAATTTGAATAAAAAGGGTATAGAAATTATTTAGCTGTGGAATGAAAAACCTAAGTGAAGCTTAAGAAAACGTACCCACAGCAGGAAAACATCCGAAAGAAGGGGTGAGTTTTTGAGTGTGGTTTTGAGATCTCGTCTATCGACATGAAATCATTTCAGCCATATGTGGTTTGATACTCCGAATTGACGCGGTAATACTCCCAAAATCAAATGCACACCTGATTCAGTTAACTATGAAAATAGGGTGATTAGCTCTGAGGCCTGTTTGCAGCCATGAAACGGGGGAAAGAGGTAAATTAGGCAGGACGAGGAGGTAGACAGCGCTAACTTTCTCGACATCATCTGTCTACTGCAAATGGAATAAATCCACGTAATTACAGCAAAATGACCGTATAATTAACACTTTTCATAAGATTTGAAGTGGTGTAACAAGGAATAAGGCTGTTCTGTATCACTGATGCCTCGGTAGCTTCTATATTGACATTAGATTAATAATAAATCGACTTATTCTTAGGTGAGTTTGAGACTAATTAGTCTCTTCTTACATGCAACCCTATGTCACAGAGAGATGTAAAGAAAAGCTTATGGGATTAAAACAAGAGAAAGGGCAATAAAATTAAGTAAATATTCTATGGATTCAAAAAATCTTAAGTCCACACGTAGGAAATAATAAAACCCTACAAGAAAACACCCACGGTAACTAAATTTGAAAATAATACGGAAAAGAATGATAAGAAGGATAGTGATAGCAACGCTACCGAAAAATTAAACAATTAACATAAAAAATTCAGATAAAGACGGACGATGAGTATAAATTACAGGAAGTAAGCTAAGGAAAAATAAAAGGAAAATACAAGAAAAACTCTAAAGAACAATATTGAAATATTAACAAAAGTGATGGGAAATTTTTCACTGTACTAGGAAGGTTAGAACTATACCAGTGGCTACGTTTATTTCACAAGTACGCTATCAGGAAGAGAGATCAACTAAAGAGACGAAGACAATTCTCTCATGTGAGATTGAATCCAAGTTCTTGAGATTCCTTCCCAAAAATTCAAACATATCTTCTCAGGAAGCCAACTGACCATATGATTCCCAAGCTTAGTGCTCTAAAGTGAAAAATTCCTCAAATCCAATCACGTGGCAAAGGGAATAAAAAGTGGCGGACCGGCAACTAAATTTCACGTGCGCTAAGTTGAAAAAAGACCTACGGGCCACTTTGTTTGCTGTCTGTGAGAAGTATCAAAGAACGCTCTGGATTCAGTGAGAAGCACCTATTCCCTCCTTGGAGGTGGAATTCTGAGAAACATCCAAACCGGATTTCACAAATGATTTTAATGTGAATAAAACAGGAATCCAGTCTTTTGATCATCCAGTAGCCCTTCCCTCTTCTGAAATGCCCCAAGGAAAGGAATCTGTAGAGACCGCAGGGATGCTATATCTACTCCCTTAATCGTCCATTTGATGTGGTAGTAAACGGATTTGTCCTGTTTTCCCGAACCGAACCATAAACCCGAAAGGATTTTAAGTCATTCTGTCTCTTCACTTGAAAGCATCGGAGTTAGGAAAGGGGTAATAAAGCCGCTATTAAGTTTTCGAAGTTTAAAGGTGGCGGTATGAAAAACGCTCCGTCTAACTTGTACTCATGAAAATGTCTTCGGTATCTTCGAAGAGACATTGGAATCTCCGCCTGTAGTGAAACTTAACGCACAATACTTAAACTGAACACGTGAAATAGCATTGATAAAGAAATGGGATTCAACGGAATTTTATCTCGATTAATTCTCGGACAGAGACAACCAGAAGGACGATGGGTCCAGACAAAAGAGAATCTCGAGTTTTAAACTTTGGGGTATAAGGAATGGGTTATTGCGAAGCCTATAAAGGACAGGAGTACAGTGAACTCTCGATCATTCGGGCTAATGCTGGGGAGAGGATACACGAATAATGGGAAAATATAGATAATTCAAAATTTCAACTTAATTTCTTATAACCTTCGTAATTTGCGTACATAGTTTACTATTATATGGGCACATAATCCGTATTTTTCTTGGGCTCGTTATGAGTTTCCTTCCCCAAACCACGGATCTTTCTAGCAGCAAATATATCACATCAGCCGTATTCAGATGCGTAGCCAAGGGGCTGGTTTTGGGGTTTCACCAATCCCCTCCTTCAGGAGAACAGAGCCAACAATAAACGAAAGCATGCGAGAGGATGGCCTCTCGAAATTATGCCATACGAACACCGCTGGAGATTAGCTGGGTGAGCATGTTAGACTAAATCAGTTTCTGTTTTCATCCGATTTTAGGCGGAAGTATTCCTTTCCTGAGATTGTAGGCAATGCATTGTTTACTCCATTGCTCTAAATTTTTGCTACGCCTCAGGTCGTATTCCCACTGCTTCATGAACACTTGCTTGTTTCGAAACAAGGTAAAGCTTCTGGATTTTTGTAATATAATTTTTTTAAACACGAAAAGTACTGACGGAAACAAAAATATCATTCAAGGATAATCCGCAAAATGAATAAACCGCTAACGGAAAATCGAGATTTAACAGTATTTCCATGGAAATATAGCCCTTACACACTTAGTGCTCAGTATCAGTAAGGATGTATCACTTACATCTCCTATTACATCTTTACATTTTCAATTGACAATGGCAATGTTTAGACATGTCTTGAGGTAATTCGAAGTAATTTCTATTTATATTTGGAAAATGAAACGTAGGTATATAGTTGGTACGTAAGAAAATTTTCTATCCTACTGCTATATTGCAAGACATATCTAAGAACACCAGAAGTATAGAACATGTGTTCTGAGGTCACCCTGATGGCGTAAAACTCAATTTCAAGGAATTTTAAACAGACCTTTAAATGAGAAATTGCCTAATGTAAACGATGTACCTTTGAAACCGATCGTGCCTAAATAAACCCGTAGGAAATTAAAGCATCTATCAGTCGCAGAATATTTCCTTTATTAGGAAGAAGTGTTCTTGGTAGTGTCTCTTAAATCTTAGGCTTAATATTGCGATGAAACAATCGTTTTGAGACTGCAATCGTTTACGCGTGGACTCGTTTCGCCTTTGACATTCCTCTTCGGTGAGGAAAGAAAGAGCGATCTACTTCACTCCTCATCTTGCCTATTCGATTCATACCCTCCTTCCCAACGCCGAAAGTATAATATAGTAATGCTCCTGGCTTTGATCGCTTTAAGGTTGTTTTTCTTTTATTTATTTATTTAAAATTAACCAATTAACAGTACAAGGCCTTTACAATGGATTATAAACAATTAACCATGTAACAAACAAACAAAAAAATAATAATAATATTTTAAAATGTACAAATTTAAATTAAATCAATAAAAATCATAAGAAGACATTTAAAACTAAAGTAATTATAGAACTACAATATAATAAAAGTACAGGTTAGAATAAAAATATGTGAAAAAAGAATTATACAAAAGGATCCTATGAAGGAAAATGAGATAAAATACTGTTGTATAAATGTGGCAAGCAAGCAAGCTTTTATTGTTGTTATCGTAAAAAATGAGGAAAAAGAACACATATCATTAACAATATTTTATTACACGAACATGGTTTCGACCCTTTAGGTCATCACCTGATGATGAACTTCTTTATTTCTATTTCGACTGAGCTTCAGAGTTTTTAGAAGAAATTAAAGACATTATCATTCCGATAAACAACGAGCGCGATCTCCGAGAGGTGACGACCAAGCGTTACAAGGAAATAATCGCTAAAGCACTTCTGGTCGTTCTTTCCGCAGAGCATTAGGGATGCGAACAGAATGGATTAGGTTAGGTCTTTGAAGTTGGTACACCCCCTGCCATGCGCCACTGGCGGCTTACGGAGTACGAAACTAAATCTAAAGGGTCGAAACTAAAAATCGTAAAAAAATATTGTAATAAAGGTATAGTTTTCCTTATTCTTTATAATGGAGACCTACCAACCACTGCCATACGCCACTGGCGGCTTGCGGGGTGTGAATCTAACTCTACCAAAAAGATGTGGCCCAATTAGTATATTCTGTCGTTATCGTTCTGCTGTTGGTCTTGTAAGTGAGATCGTTTGCCTATATTGGATATAGATCTTCTCTCTATGTATAAAGGTAGTGTAGTTGATGTCTTGTTTCGCTTACTGAATGTGAACGACATCATTTGGCTAATGTTTAGCTGAGCTGTGGAGTTGTGACGGATTTTGTGATGAACATTGCAAGACTATCCCAAGGAAGAATGGACTTGAAAAAAGTCTGACGGGACCGGGAATCGAACCCTGGTCTCCCAATTGCCGGTCGGGTGCTCTGTCAGTTGAGCTATTTTCTGCCGGGATAGCTCAAAGGACAGAGCACCCGACCGGCAATTGGGAGACCCGGGTTCGATTCCCGGTACCGTCAGACTTTTTTCAAGTCCATTCTTCCTTGGGATTTTTCCTGGGTGCGCACCATCTTGCGCAAAGTCACCCATACCCATTTTCGTTTGATTGCAAGACTATATTTACATTGTGTGATCGGCGTTGGTATTAGTGCCTCCGATTGCTTCATTGACTTAGAATTTAGAATTTTACCCCGCAAGCCACCGATTGGCGTATTGCAGGGGGTGTATCAACACCAAATATTCATACATAATCTATCCTGTTCGCCTCACTAATGCTCCGAGGAAAAAACGACAAGAAGTAGCTATCTGTTTTAGCTATTATCTCTTTATATCGCTTGGTTGACGCCTCTCGTAGATCGCGCTCGTTCTGTACTGGAATTATGATGTCTTTGACTTCGTCTGAAAACTCTGGGCTGATGAATTTTTCGAAAAGTTTCCGTCTGTATTCTGATCTTTTCTCCTGTAGTGAACTCCACCCGAGGGAGGTTATCATAGGCGTAACGCTACTATCGAATCTGATTCTTTCACTCCTTTTGTTGCTTGCTTTTCTTTCGTGACATAATCGCGTTATTAACAGTTAACAAATAGGAACTTGCGTAGGATGCGATTGCCTGAGTCTAAGCTGCTATTTGTTCACGATTTTTGAAATCTGCCGGAGAAAATATAAAGACAGATATGTTACTTTTACATTTCAGGAATGCTTTTGATAAGGTTCCGCATCATATCGTTTAACCAGATTTACCCCTCTTTTTGATCCTTTTTCTCTAAAGATTTCCATCATACTTCACAAAGCAAGTTTGACACGCTAGGTGATTTTCTCGTAACATTTCTTAGCAAATCGTGTCACCTTTCGCTCTACGTTTTCTTATTCTCGTACAAAACGCTTGATAGCAAAGTTCCATATTAAATTGTCAAGAGAAAAGAAAAGTCCGTAAGAGTTGTTACATTGAAATCATCAGTTTAAATACATTTAAAGTTCTCTCGAGTTTCTCTAACGTAGATACAGAGTTCAAGTCAACTAAAAGTTAATACTGTTCATCCTTGGAATCATTCCACACTGTTTTGTTATTAGGTGATAAATCATACATATATTTAAGCATAAAATTCATCGTCATTTATTATATGAAATCTCCGCTAATGAAACGTACCGCTCTACGTTGAATCATCTCTAAATCTGAGACTAGACCTACTTCATGTGGGTCCCAAACTGCGCTGCAGTATTAGAGATTGGGTCTAACCAAAGAAAAATAAGCAATTTCTTTGAGTTTTATTCTAGTACTTTCAAATAGGAGTGTATGTTGAATCCTTGCCATCTGAACATTGTTCTACTTGATGGAGAAGTTAAAGAGAAAATGTCTGCCGTAGCGGGGAATCGATCCCGGGTCGTGGTAGCTTAGAGGATACAGCAACCACCCGGATTACTCGGCTTTGGTAGATATTTTTCTTCCATTTTTTCATTTAAAACCAAGGATGTGAAGTATGATATTTTATTGCTTAACTACTTCATTGCTCTACTTGTAAGGTTTATTTATAACAATAACAATGATATAAATAGATGTAGGTACACTCTCCTAAGCTTTTTGTAGCGAATGAAGGAGAGGATGAATTCAGCTATCTGATAGTTGACTCTATTGACAGTAAGCAGCCCTAAACAGACCAGAAGCGCATCCAGAATTTCCTTTTCGGATTCTTAAATCAGAATTTTCATTTAAAAAACTTGCTGAACAGGTCATAGAGTAAGTTATAAAACTGTAGCGAAAGTTCAACATTAAACTGAAAGCATTTTTGAAATTTCTATACAATTCTGAATAATGCTAACGACTTTTCTTGAAAGTGCATTTGCAGAATCTTAGGGGAGGTTGACGCCCGTCAGCCAGCTGGCTGGCAGCCTGAAACGATCATTTATGTCCCCGCAGGTAGTCGAACTCGGTACCCATCAAAGACTTAACTCCCAAATCTGTATTCCTCGACAAGCATCTGCGAAATGGCTCGGTTAATCGTACACACATCGTGTTGGTGCGAATACAAATCACAGGATTAGTTCCTTTACTTATTTAAAAGGCGGACGAGTATGTTAGCTGTTGTAAATGACTAACGATGACACGAAGTGTTCAACTCAACGTGTGACTGTTCAAAACGAGACCACCATGGCTCCAACAATAGTAAGAAGTTTTTCAGGGTAACTGAATCTACACCTACCCGGTCGGGGATCTCCTTCACGTGAATAAATTTCAGCTCCCGTTATTAAAACATATACCGATAAATAATTGAAAGATAAATATAGACGCATCCTCTCCGCCGCCAAAAAAGATAACGCCGATTATAAGTGGAAGCAGCGCGTCAAGAGAAACCCCGCACGAAAAACATTACAGCACACTTTTCAACGCACGACACAAAACGGCGCCCAGAGCGCACGAAAAATTATGTATAAGCAAGACATTAATTCCCCAGACGACGGAACTTCAAAGGACTAAAGCCCCATGCAGCTGAATGAAACTAATTCTCTTTCCGACGCAACACTTTACCACTAGGGGAGAAGAACGAAAGTTAAACATTACTTTTTGAATTATTACCCTACCCGCCGGAATACTGCCGTCCTTTTCACGAGCCGAGGGGCACAAATCTACTTTATCTCCACGGATAGTGTCTCTTCTATCTTAAATAAAAGAGATACACCTCTACACGGGATAGTTTTGGGTGAAATTGATGTGAGGAGGAAATTTACCCCCCGACTGCAGGAACTCCGTGGTGGAGGATTCCACGGGGGAGGGGATTCCGGGGGGTGAGGTTGAGGGAAACGCGAGGGGGAAGTGGTGGGGGAGAAAAAATGGGAAGGAAAGGAGTGGGGGTGGAAACTAAAAGGGAAATGGGGATACAAATCATGTGGACCCACAGTTGAAAAGGAGGCTGGGGAGGGAGGATGCCTGGTGGACAAGTAATGGGAAGAAGAGGGTGACAGCTAGCGGAGAGAAGTGCCAATGAAACACAGAGAAGAGATCTCTTACGAGGAAGAGGAATGGAAGGAGTGCATGTGGAAAGGAGATTGGATGTAGGGAAGAGGTTGGTGGGCTTTAAGGGAGATAAATGGTAGAAGATAAAGATTAAAGAGCAAAAGGGTTCGAAAGAATTTATTTCGTAGAGATTGTGGCTAATAAACTTTCCTCCGCACACTTAAAAACCCTTATGCGCAGCGGAATAAAACTAATTCAACGGATTCGAATTGAATGGCTTATAAGAAGGAGGCGAAATTAGAATGGAATTGTTGGGCGTGAGGATTTGCGTGATGGATGCCGCCGTTTTGACGCCGCTGGGAAACCGGTTGTCGGAGTATAGATATTTCCGCGTCGACGGAATCCGTGTTATGCGAGAGCGCGTAAAAACGATGGATATGACAGCCGGAGTCCGATAGGGGATATTTCTTCGTCGATATCTTCATCCGATTCTATGCTCGCTGACGTTTCCTGTGATAAACGGGGATTGATTCTAGCTCTCTCTAGTTGGATTTTTTTATCGTCTCAAGATTGGTGTCCTATTTGTCATCCTTGATCGCCCCTACCCGTTGGATTCCATATATCAGATTCAGAAACAAGTGTGGAAATAAATTATTTATTCCATTCTTCGAAGAGCATCGACATTTTTCACAGCGTGGATTCGTATACAGCGAATCGCTGGTGAATTAATATGATTTTGGTCATATGTTTGAAAGGCTTTGCTCCGAAAGAAATAGTTGGAATAAAACCATTTTTTATGATAATTAATTGGTAATTTTTTAATATTAGCACCAGGGGTGTACTTAGGAGCTTTCCAAAAGGAATGTAAAATGAGACAATTTCATGAATCTAATATGTCCAAGCTCTAGTTTCTGGAAGGGCGCCATACTAAATTAATTTGAACATAAGCTTAGATTTAGATTCATACGCAGGAGCCTCCAACGGCACATGGCAGAGGATGTATCACACCAAAGACTTAACCTAATCAATCCTGTTAACTTCTCTAATGCTCTGTGGAAAGAACGACCAAAAGTAACTATCATTTATAACTTAGTAATTAGTGATTATTATTAGAATATTATTATTTTGAGGAAATTACAATGTTATTCTTCTTACTTCTATAGTAATGTGACAATATCCTTACTAACTCATCTCCAATATACTTTAAATGCCATTTGTCATGGTGTATCAAATAGGTGTATAGTGATTGTGGAAAAAAACTCAACATTCTGAATTCAAGTTTCTCGTCAGGTCCAAGGTAAACGGGTAGGCCAACGAGGGTTTTTCTGTCAACCTTAAGTTGCAAATTTTATCAAAACGATAGTCTTTATTATTGTTTTTAATTAATATCCGTTTATATATTAGCGACATACGACGTTAGATGGAAAAAGGAGTTGACTTCGTTGAACTGCGGCATGTTCTCGACTCGTGTAGGGTACCTCTGGATCGCTCTGGAGCTCATCATACGGCCGAGGCTGCGGGGAAGGTAGCGAGTAGGGTGTTTAGGGATGTGGGTGTTTTTTTAGGTTAGAATCAAAAATTATCAAAAATTCAAAAATAATATCGGGTAGGCTAGAGTTCAGTTTAGGAAACAAAAACACCCAAATAGATAAAAACAAGGAATTGAGTGAGATACCAATGAAAAACGGCGATTTTATAGGAAACACTACAGAGATATCGGCTGCTAATATCCCTATTCACGATAGGAAAAGGGATATAGTTTTGAAAAACAATGCAAGAGAGTTGAAAAGTGAAATTAAGGATTTAAAAATCATAGTCGTGAATTGTAGGAGCATTCGAAATAAACAGGCAGAGTTTGTCAGTCTTGCGAGAAGCAGTTCCGCAGATATTATTTTAGGAACGGAGAGTTGGTTATGCGAAGAAATTGCATCCAGTGAGATATTTCCTCCGGACTACATTATTTACCGTAAAGATAGAACGAATAGAATAGGTGGAGGAGTGTTTATAGCTGTCAAAGACCATTTGGATAGCCAGCCAGAAGATATCTTAGTGGATACTACGAGCGAAATGGTCTGGTGCTCGGTTCTTGGGAAAAATGGATCCAGGATTTTATTTTGCTCCTTTTACCGTCCTCCAGAGGAAGAAATTAATAGCATGGATGATCTATCAGAGTCCTTACGTGTAATAAGAGATAAAATGAAAGACCCTATCATCGTCGTAGGAGGAGATTTTAACCTGCCGCACATCGATTGGGAGAATGCAACACATTCGAGCATAAGTGGAGAGAAAAAGTTATCTCAGAAGTTAATTGACACTTTCGCATTACATGGTCTGGAGCAGGTGAACATGAACATTACTCGGACGAACCGTACAGGCAAAGGAAACATTCTCGATTTATTAGCTACCTCTCACCCACACTTAATGACTGGTATACACGTAGTTGACGGAATTTCAGATCACGACGTAATAATAGCAGAGATTAAGGCAGCAACAGTTAAATCTCTTAAACCACCAAGGGAAATATACATATTCAGCAAATGTAACTTTACGGAGTTCAAAAATTATATAAACGTAGAAAGGGATGATTTCTGCCGTTTTGTGAGTGAAAATACAGTCGAAGATAGCTGGAATGAGTTCCTCCGAATCCTCAAAGAAGGATTAGTTAAATACGTACCAACTAAGCAAATACGCGAGCGTAAGGAGCCACGTTGGATGAAGGCAAAGTTAAGAACGTTGTACAGGAAACAAAGACTTATTCATTCCCGTTTAAGGAAACTTAAAGCATGCGGCACTAACATTGAGCTAGAGCAGAAAAAGTATAGAGACATGCGTAGGGTAATTAAGGAAGAAGCACAAAAAGAATTTCAGGAATATAGATCTAAAACGCTATTAGAATCATTAAGTGGTGATCAGAAAGAATTTTGGTCGTATGTGCGCGAGTCTCGTGGAGGTCAGTTTACCGTACCAAGCCTAATCAATGAAGAGGGAAATTGTGTAAAGGAATCTATAGAAAAAGCGAACTTACTAAACCACCACTATCAGAAGTGTTTCAAAGTAGACAACGGCCAAGTTAATGAGTTTACTAGGCGAATTGATTCGGATATGTCTCCCATTGAATTATCAGTGGAAGGAATAGAAAATTTGTTGCGCCAGATTGAAAGGAAAAAAGCTCCGGGACCCGAATGTATCCCATCATTAGTTATTAAAACTTTATCTTATGAGCTCGCTCCCCTTCTTCTTGTCTTCTACCGGAAATCGTTAGATGAAGGAACTGTTCCTATATCATGGAAGAAAGCGAACGTCACTCCGGTTCCAAAGAAAGGACGCACCTTAAAGCCTGACGATTACAGGCCCATTTCTCTCACTTCGATCTTTTGTAAAATTATGGAACATATCATTGCAAGTTCAATAATGCGGTTCCTTTCCGAGAAGGGAGCAATTAGTCAGAGCCAGCATGGGTTCCGCAAAGGTAGGTCATGTGAGACTCAGCTAGCCCTTTTCATAAACGACATAGCTAAGGCGGCGGATAAGGGAGTTAGAACAGATGCAGTATTCTTAGATTTCAGGAAAGCTTTTGACACTGTAACTCATGTAAAGCTAATTCAGAAGCTAATTGCTTACGCGATCGATGAGAAAGTAGTCGAGTGGATAAAATCCTTCCTCGAAAATAGGACTCAGCGAGTTGCGTTAGACGGAATTTTATCCGATGAGGTAGAGATCACATCAGGAGTCCCGCAGGGAAGCGTTTTAGGGCCGATATTATTTCTAATCTACATTAATGATATAGTAGATAATGTAAGGAGCAAGGTTAGACTATTCGCCGATGATACCCTCTTATACAGACAGATTACTTCAGATGAAGATAGTGTTATCCTACAGAACGACCTGAACGTTATATCGACGTGGTGCGAAGATTGGCAGCTTGATTTGAACGTAAAGAAGTGCGTAGCTATGAACTTCACGCGATCGACCAACATTAATAGCTTAAAATACGAAATTTCAGGAAATCTCTTAGAGTCTGTGAGTCACAATAAATACCTAGGAGTTACGATTAGCAGCGGTTTATCATTCAAGGAACATATTCGAGAGATCATAGGAAAGGCTAACAAAATGCAAAGATTGACAAGTAGAACCCTTAGAGGATGCCAATCGAAAGTGAAAGAAACTGCTTATTTTTCTCTAATTAGACCTAGTCTCGAATACTGCAGCGCGGTTTGGGATCCGCACGAAGTAGGTCTAGCCTCAGATTTAGAAATGGTCCAACGTAGGTCGGCCCGTTTCGTTAGTGGAGACTTTAGATTCGACAGCAGCGTTACGGCTATGATAAAGTCCCTCGGGTGGAGTTCGCTACAGGAGAGAAGATCTGATTACCGACAGAAACTTTTCGAAAAACTCGTCTGCGCAGAATTTTCAGAGGAAGTCGAGGACATTGTAATTCCGGTACAGGAAGAACGCGACCTTCGAGAGGCATCGACCAAGCGTTACAGAGAAATAATCGCAAAAACGGATAGTTATTTTTGGTCGTTCTTTCCACGTAGTATTAGAGAAGCCAACAGGATAGATTAGGTACGAATATCTGGTGTTGACACACCCCCTGCCACACGCCATTTGGCGGCTCGCGGGGTAAGTTTCTAAATCTAAAAATCTAAATCTAAAGGCCCAATTTGGTTTATCCTCGCCAATAAGTGTCTATAAATCAATCTACAATCCGTATGGTATAGCAAAAACCACAATTTTCTACAACAATTTAGAATCTGAACTTGCAATCTTCCGAAAATGCGAACTCCTTACCAACATGACGATTTTGAAGTTCTTTTTGTGTCAGGGATCTTCTATTACCCTAGAAACCATTTCATTCTCTTGAGAAGTTTTTTATTACTAAGTGTGGAAACCTGAGGGCGCAAAACCCAGATTTCTGCAGAGGTTCCAGTATATGCCAACCATAAATACGCTACATATATGATTCATCACAGCGATGACACTAAGTTCTTCCAATGAGAAGAAACGTCATCCCTTGAGTTAACAATCCGACTCCCGATAAACCCTTCTGTATAATCCTTTCCGAGAGGTTTAAACACTAACTACGCTAGGAGAAAGTGCGAATCCTGCAAAACCTGAATAGAAATTTCACTTGAAACCCCGTTCTTTGGCTTAACTGCGGTGGCCCCCCGCTGAAGACCATGAGGCTTCGATAATGCACGTCTCCGCGGGGCCCCATCAAACGCAGGTCCCCCAGCATGCATGAACTGTGAGGATACTACCCTCTCACGCTTTCCCCAAAGACAGAAAACTGGTCAAATGAAACAAGGAGTGTCGTATGATACAAGAGGAAGGAGACGAGTCAACCACTCCATAACCACCGGATAAAGGAGTCCTCTTCGGTCCTCAGATGGAACTTGCGAAGAAGAAGTAAAAAGCAACGGTTTGAGACAGAAGCAAAGGCGGCGGAGAGCGACAATGTTGCAATTCCAAGTGTAAGACGGTAAGTGGAAACACAAACATTCATCCAACGCCACTCGTGACTCAACTCCGAATAAGTAGACACGTTTAACGTCTAGCATCACGTAGAGATATCGGTTACGCCAACGCGATTAGTTAAGGGAACTTTAGTGGGAAAAAACAGACGCAGGTATGACACGATGATGTGTCGACGGAAAGATGAAAGGCGGAAATGCGGGAAGGAAAAGTGGCAAAGAGAAAGGACTATAAATAAATTTATTTGTACTGCTAAGAATAAAACGTGCGTTGTCTCGCGTCCACGCTGTTTCGATCTGCGCCGTTACGCTTTGCCGTCTTCGAAAATTGTGGGACGATTGCTTTTAACACCGTTTCTCACCGTAACGACGTCGTGAAGCGACAAAAATATCCTCTGAAGAGTGACTCGGGCGTTATGAAAGATCTTATTCTCATCTGAATTGCCCCTAAATTATGTCGCAATCCTCAGTCCGACTTCACAGATTGTGAGACATTTCGTTTGTAGGCAAAACCTTATTCACAGCCTCAATTTCCTCCCGAGAATTTCATTCTACTATTATAACGTGTTCATGTAAGAAAAATCAAATTGAATGACAACCTTGAATTAAAAGTTCTATATCCCATCACATAGCATGAATTTGAAATATATACATATCAACACATAATCATTTGACAAAATGCAAACTTTACACAATTCAGTAACGTCTCGACTTTGTAAAACATGAGTATTTACTTTTATTTCGTACTGTCCTATACTTTGAAAAGACTATGAAATTGAGGAATTATCTAGATAATAAATTGTGTATGGGATTTTTTTAAAATGAAAAAACATAACATAAACAACATTAACATAATCATAACATAGTACCATTATATTATTGTCATAACACTATGCCATAAGAAAATACCTAAAAAAAGACATTCCAAACCATTTCCAAAGTAACATTTTCAAAAAAAACCATTCCCCGGTACACCAAATTCGTAATTTAGAAAACTTTAGCACCGAAATCAGTATTCTTTTTGAATTACCGATAATATTTTTGGGATTTCATATTCCTTTCAGTTTGCCGATCCTTTAACGAAGGCGTAGCAATCCCAGTGTGCCTTCCTGTAAAAAGCGGTAAATGAATTCATCCTGAATAGCTGCCTATCTCTCTATGATTAGATTTTTATGAATGCTCTTAAGCATTAAGTTATATACGACGGAGTAAATTTTACATCAAGAGTCTTTCAAGTCTCGGGAGCATTTTTATTCCTCATAAATTTATGATATGGCTGTCAAATACGAAATCAGTCTCTACAGAGATGGCTCCATAAAATTTATAGAGATTAGTTCAAAGAAACGTGAACATTTTTAGAGGATAACCTCTAAGATATTTCTAGAGGTTGATTGGCCTTTAGCTTGGCAGTTAAGTTTTTAAATAGACATACCGTAGTTCCATCTACCATAGGATCTCCAAATCTTAAGAAAAAAATATTTTTCTCCTACTATAGTTAGAGGTAGATTGGTCTTACAAAGAACAAAGTATTTTAGTAAGTTTACTGAAGTAGTAAGATGTGGTTGACTCACTTTGTTACCATATGATACCAGTCATGCAATGAGGTATTCCTTGATGCAATGAGGTATTTCCGGCTAGAGTTCGATATACACACAAAATTACGCTTGCATAGATGACAGAAGAAAACAATTACAAATGGAAAGCCCGGAGATAGTAGATGAAGAGATTAATAGGAAGGGGGCAGTCAATTTCTGTTTTAAATACTACCACTCAATATATCAAACGCCCATTATTTCGTGGATAGTAAATAATAACTCCAAAAAACCACCAAAGAAAACACTTATGGCATGAAAGAATCTTCAGTACTTTTCGACAGGATAAAACTGTACACCGTTACTGTATAAGCTTAGTTGTAGATTCTATGCTTTCGCACCCCCTGACATTACCCATATGGCGGCTTGCGGATTACTAATTTAATATACAATTTAATGTACAATTAACAATAAACAGGTAGGTAAGCCATTAAATTATTTACCTTCCGCGGTGGTGGAGTGGGTAGCATAAACCCAGAGGTCTATGGTTCGAGTCACTGATAATCGGATTTATCTATGGAGAGGAGATATCTGATGGAGAGCGAACTGTGCATCAGCAGTGTTTTCCTTGATAGTCTTCTGGAGTGATATTTTACTATTTACCAATTTTACCATAAATGGCTACTACTCATCCGCCCATTGTTAAATTAGGTATTCGAAAGTTTCATCTCTAGTTATCATAATTTTTTCTACATGAAGAAAATGCTTTTATGGCTTTACATATTTAATTTCGCCGTTTAATAAATGAAAATCATTATTGAGTATTTCATGAATGTGAGTCCCTCAGCCATCAGGTCTTAGCTGACTAACCTAAAAGTCCAAAGCAATCCTTTTTACGCCAAAAGATGAAAAAATAACTACGATAACAAGTGATAATGCGTGGACCTAAATGAAGAAATAATTGAGAATAGAAGGGCGTGCACAGTGATGCAAAAATCATTCAATCGGAGACCAGAAAACAACGGAGATCGGCAGAGGAAAGAGTCCACGAAAAAAATCCCCGGCATTTCATAATTCCGTAGTTCCGAACTCTGGATTTACGAGGTTCTACCGTAAATAACACTTCACGCATCATTAAAAAACCGTGGCAGAAAAAATAGAGGAGCGACGAGCTCGGAGGCAGAAAATAAAAGAGACAAACTGGTAGCTGAAGAGGGGGCAAAGTGTTAAAAGAGAGAGAAAGAAGGGGAACGAAAGAAAAAACGAAGGTGGACAGAAGAGGGAGTGGGAGAAAGGTGCAGAAAACGAAGGAGTCACACTAATGGGGAGATTCACACATCCGACGACCGGTTTCGAGATTAACTGCAGCTCATTACGACGGTGGAACCGCGGAGTGCCCCCAGACCGTGAACCACTGGTAACATCGCCGCCACCCACCACTCGCCCCCAACCCAACAGAGAACCGCTTCCCAAGCCCTGACCACATTCTGCGGCGGAGGGAGAGGGTGAAATGTGAAATGAAGAGACGGAAGGTGGATAAGAAGAGAGAAATTGAAGGGCCCTGCGAATGATTAAAACGTAGGAAATATGGAGAGCTCAACTTGGTCGAGCTGCCACGAGACCTATGAAGTTATGAAAACGGCAAGGAAATTATCTGTAAACATCGGTCTAAGAATATGGCATTCCATAAATAAGGAGCAGACGGAAATTTGAAGTTGATTTAGTGGAATTAATTGCAAATAAATTATTCGAAATACCAATCAGTTAGCTTATTAGTACAATTCTGTGTTTTCACACCCCCTGCCATACCCCATATGGCGACTAACGGGGTACTAATGTAAATTTAATGTGCAATTAACTATAAATTATCACAATAAACAATAAGAGTTATCTACCGCTTGCTACATCTGTACAACAGTATATTATCCCATTCTCCTTCATTAAATCCATTTGTATGATTTTTCCCTCACGTATGACTTACATTGTAACCTGCACTTTCATTCAAAATTGTAGTTGTGTAATTAGTTTTATTATTTATTTCTATGTTTATCTTTCTATAATTTTCCTTTATTATTTCCAAATTTGAAACTTTTTTATTACATGGTTAATTGTTTTTAGCCACTGTAAAAGCCTTGTGCTGTTTATGGTTTATTTTAAATAAATAAAGTAGTTGCTAGCTCCGAGGTCCCGGGTTCGAGTCCCGGCTAATCGGATTTTTCATTTTAGGGAACGATCCTATGTGCTCGTCTATTGTTACTATTCACGCCTCTGCTGTAATTGTCCAATAAATGGATGTTTTTGAAGGCATCGGGAAATAAATAAGTAAAAATAAATCATAAGGCTTACTTTTAACGAGTCAAGTTATTAACTCCTTGCATAGTATACGAGATGGTGGCATGTTCCACTGAAACTTATAGTGCCATGCCAAATTTTTGTGAAACTCGCACAGAAATTGGGGCTTGGATATAAATCTAAACCTAATAATCTAGAAATTGATCCCTTTCTATAAGTTTAAAATCTCATCTTTATTCTTTTCCTTTATTTCTCCACACAAGAATTTTGTGTGTCGTATACAGATATAAGAGAATTATTAATAGTACTAACAGTATTATTTTTGATCGATTTTTCGAGTCGGTATATGAACATATAGCAAGTTTATATTGCGGATTTACTTTCAATGGTTGTAGCCAAAATACAGCTGTGGGCCAATCAGACAGTATGCGTACCAATGGAGGTAAGAATTACACTAATATATCTATAATGAAGAGCTTGAAAAATATTTCCAATGAAGTCTAAGAAAAAATAATTTAGTACAGAAATTATTACCGTACGACTTTTGTAGTTGAAGCGTGAATGTAAACAATGGCTACACTGAAAAGGGGAAAAATTAGATGAGATGAGTGACTTTGGGGCCAGTGAGGGGAATTAGCAATCTTAGCAATCTTGCACGCAAACAACGGCTATTTGGAGCCTTATCTGACTCAGAAATCTTAACAACTGGTTAGTCGGCGATTTTCAGGTTAATTATAATAACTGAAATGTAAAAACAATGTAATATCAACATTCTATATGCAATATAATGAATTGTGGATTATGTAGATGAATTTAAATCGAACTTATATCGCTTTTGCAGTTTCAAAAGTTAGTCGATCGAGCTCGACGCTAAATGCTATTTTTTCTAAGTTTGACCATAAGGTGGTTTGAATGAATCTCATTCGCAATGATTCATTACGAATATCAAATAATTCACTGAATGCAGGTTCCAAAAGCAAATGCAGACCCAATTATCATGATAGAAGAACATAAACTTATAACATCTGTGATTAAATAAATTAAGGTGACAGTGAATTCTTTTCCAGTAAACGCAGTCACTGGAGGCATTTCTTGCCAAATCGGTTATAATAATATTTTTTTCTCAAATTCTCGTCAACTCAGTCAATTATCTCCATTTTAAAGTTCTCAGATCAAAAACAGGTTGAAAATTGGGCGAGACACGCATAATTTTGTATCTCTAGCCGTAATTGCTTCAGTGCTAGGAGGTAGAAAATTTTACCATAAAATGCTTGGCGTAAGAAATTGCTTGAGGCCACAAATATTTGCTCCACAACCAAATCATCCATCATCAACAGATTCCGTAAAACAAATAAGAGAAGGGATAAAACACACAGATACACGGTGAATCGAACAATAAGGATTACAGTATCTATTATTGTATCTACATTCCTACCCTACGAGTCGCCAATCGGCGTTGCTGTTATCTTGAAATCACACGGTTCCCAAAACCCATTTTGAGCTATATTTTAATAAAAGTAAAATATCCTTTGTCGTAAAATACAGCATCTATAGTAAGATTTATACATCTGCATTTCGGATTCGGCCATTTATGAAGACTACTTTCTTTGAAGTCATTTGAAAAAAAATTCCGTAACAAAATTTGTCTTGAGTTTTAAAATAGAGAGCACCGAAAATGAAGGTGGTATATAACAGAAAGTTAGCTCTTTGACTCGGACCACGAAAGGTACATGCGATAAGTAAAAAAAGACTGTTTGAGAAAATTAGGGGCCATCCGCAACTAAAGTGAATCTTTTAATTATACTATCATCATTGTATAGAAGTGGTCATCAGAAAAATGTGGAAGAAAAGCGGAGATAATCTTAAATAGGTTTTCATGAAAGCCCAAAGAAAAGTGGGTTGTTATCATATGAAGCAAATGAAGCTAAAAATGGAAAATGTGGGAAGGATATTTATACAACAATCATTGCTTTATGCGATTTGCTTAGAGTAAGGCGAGTATCTCAAAAGAAAAGTTCACACCTAAGTATTTGGTAAAAGATCTGGTGCTTTCCGCTGAATATGGCAAATAAAGTAAAGTATTTCTATAGTTACTTTACATCTATTGATATACAACGGCAACGTGGAACTTCAGCAGTTGATTCGAAGGAATTGGGACATTAAGAATATGAAAGATAGAAGGAAAACTTTGTAATTTATTGCGATTGTTACTTTAAGAAAAGTGTGTTACACATCTTCAACCATTACCCCATGGAAAGTTCCTAGGTTCATCCTTGATGTAGATTTATATTTAAATTCATTGCTCTTTGACTACCAAATTCAAATTCCTATAGTTGCTTATGGCTATATACATAAGGAGCAAATAAACCCCATTGACAGTTAATGCAATCGCGTGGCAAAAATTTACGATGCCACAGTTCGTTGCCCCTAACTGTTGGTTATCGCCAACCTCTTGCATTTAGATAGCACATCCGACGAGAATAAAACTCGCACTCGGGCAGAAAACTCGAAAGTATATTGTAGAGAAGACGCGAGTGTCTAGTTATAATACACGCACGCATGAGAAACCAATTCCCCTCTTTTTTAACATCCGGAGCCGAGCTACTTCTCGCTGTGAGGTAGGGATGAGAAAGACAGCACCCAACACGACCTACCGCCTTGGAAAGACTGCCACACAGGGTGTCAAACCGTGTCATTATCTTTCTCAAAGGTTGAAAGGGACTTAAAGGACTTCTCGCGGAAAGGACGCCGCTGTCTGAAGGGCTGCTTTCACTCTCGCCTGCCCCCCTCAAACAAGAGAACTCGAGTGTGTTTTTCGCGTGGCAGCGGGGCTCTCTTGATCGGCCATTCGAGTTCACAATTTCCGCAAGAACCATTTGCTACGTGGAATGGCCACCTCTTGGGTCATCCAGGGACTAGGAAGAGATTGGAGCTTTGGGGATTGAAGGGGGCGGACGAGGTGGAAGTAACAGGGGGTTGGAAAAATACGAAAAAGGGAGAGTTGGCAACATTGGACCTTCCAGAGTCGCCCGAGGTAAGATTGGAAGAGCGGCATGGCAAGAAAGGTCCGCAGGAGGGAAGTGGTTTGGGGAGAATGGAGTGTGGGGCTGAAAGAGTGTGGGGCGGCGGGAGAAGGATGAGGCTGAGCTAGAAAGGCGGCGGGGACGGTCATTGCGAACATATTTTATGAGGGGGAGCACCATTGAAAGAGCGGCAAGCCCAGTATTACAGGTTGACTACACACAGCCTCAAGAGATTTACGAGCCCTTTACGACCCACACGGCTATCACTTCTCGAGGAAAATGAGCCCCTCTAACCTTATTTATGTTTTTCTCTACTCTTTGCCCTTCCTCGGCACCTAAATCATCCCTCCAATAGGAAGACTACCCTTTCCACCGCCGCCCCTCCTGCCCTATCCACTTTTCCACCTACCCTCCCTCTTTTCTTTTCCTAGTCCGTGGGATGGAGCTTCGTCTTCTGCCACTCAGACCGGATGGCAACCAGGATCGTTGGGAGGTTAAGACGCCCGCGGCGTGGGGGGGTTGTCTTAGGGGGGTGAGGAAAAAAAAGCGATGAAAGGATAAACTCATCTCTTTTAGCACCAAACGCAACGCACTTGACGAACATAAACAAGGCGGAATTTTTTTTAAGTGAGAGGGTATGGGAGGAGGGGGTTACAAGCTCTGATGGCCTGAATTCCATTTGGATTTCCTTTTTAGAGTGGGCGGGGCTAGGCAGTGGAAGGGCTTACCCATCGGCAGGAGTTGGGGAACGTCGGAACGGTTTTTAGCGCTGGAATCTATTATTTTCATTGGGCGTCATTCATTGTACAGATTACGAGGATATCCGGCATATGTTCCCTATACATTCTCATTAACCCTTTCGAGTGGATTGCCTCCTTGGCTCTTTTTTCGTTCCGACCCGCCATTATAGTATGTTTTTTGGTCGGAATAACAGAGGGTCAAAATACGATTCACACCAGCGAAGCCTCCATTAGTAAGACGTTCTCCAAATAGACAAGGGGATATGGTGAGATCTTCAGGTTTCAACTCATCTGCTTCCCGAGTTATGATAAGTCGTCGACGATTTATGCGTGACTTTAGAGGAAAGACGGAGCCAAATACCTTTGACTCCGAGTTAAAATGTAATA
Source organism: Ladona fulva (assembly GCA_000376725.2). Lineage (NCBI taxonomy): Eukaryota > Metazoa > Arthropoda > Insecta > Odonata > Libellulidae > Ladona > Ladona fulva. The sequence continues at coordinate 529,244 of KZ308362.1, read as the reverse complement.
AAATGAGTTGCTTCGGGACAGTCTAAATGCTGTGTCCCCGGTTGTTCTTTAATAATAACGTAGACCCGAAGGCTTTACGGCTTGTGTGTACGAGTTCACGGGGCTAGGAGGGGGAAGTGATGCAAAATTTATGGGAAATGAGTTTTATGCGAGTTCCTCTACGGTTTCACTCGGAGTTTTCTTTATCCCGTTCGGCATGAAACAAAGGGATGTTTCCTTTAATCGCTGTTAAAAATTGTTCTATTTCTTCACTGAAGGAGGAAAACCGAGCTCAACTAAGAGCTAGGGAAGTCTCGGGGGATAAATAACTATACAAGCGTCCATTGGAAGTTTTAAAAGGAAACGTAGCTGAAATGATAAAACCCGTGCCTCTTTTAATGTATTTGCGGGCTTCTTTTAGAAAGCGTGCGCTTGAAAATAGCTAAAATAGACGCAATAAAAGTGGACGAGGAGAATAAAACATTCGCTTAGCTAGACAATGTAGTAAATTCCTTTATAATTTATAACTATCGCCTTTATTGCTTTCTTACAAGGCATTTCAGGGGATACTGAAATGCGAATATTCTCATATTTTACGTTTCATTAAGCTATTTGACGTAACATTCTTCTACAGTCGTAGAGTCAAAAGAAGGGCTTTATTTTTTGAATCAGCATGTCTTTGCGTTCATGGCAATATACATGTCGGTTTGTAAGAACTCGTATATGTATACAGAGACTCATATGTGCATATATTTTACACGGCTTGGACAAATTGTCGCGTCGTTTCCCGTAACTGAGAAGTTCAAGGATTTTCATTGGTCGCAGCAACCGATGGCGGCCGAGGTGAAAAACAATTGATGGACTGAGTTCGGGTTCACTGAAAGGCACGCCAGAGAGGGTAGCTATTTGTCATAAAAGCGTTTCATCTTGCTTTCAGCCACCACGAAGCTAGAAGGGGCTGTAGATGGATTGAGTACGTCTTTGCTTGTTAATTCCGCGTAACCGCAACCGAAATGATTAAGCGATGATGAATTCATTTCCCTTCCCTCGTAGACGATGCACTAAATGATCCCCCGACTCGCATTTATTTATCCCCCGACAGGATGAAAGATGTATTGTAATCTTTGTCTACTTTGAGCTGCCGGTAATATGCGCGTAGCGAAATTTCAGGAATATAAAGCCAATATTTAAATTCATATCTACGTAAGTTACGCTCTCCTAAATATTGGCAAATTATTAAAAACTTTTTATCTTCGGCCCGCTACAGTTTTCTACTCAGAGACTCACATCGTTTATAAAAAAGGTTACGTGAAGATGAACGAGATGTTTCATAGGTTTTTATTCTCCTTATGCTTTTCTTATAATAATAATTATTATTACTATTATTAGACTCTTTAATGGAGAGGTTAGGCCTGAATAGACCTCTCTTCCACCTAACCTCGTATATTATTCTACATTGGTATTTACTATTTCTAAAAATAATTCACAACAAATTTGAAATTCACAAAAAAAGATTTTGCTTGTTGGAAAAAATCTCCACAACTGAAGATGGCAGAGAAAAAACCCACGTTGGAGGAAAATAACCAGAAGAAGGGGGTGAGAAAAACCCGTGAAAACACAGCGAGAAACTTCTTAGACACTAGTATTTAGTGAAGAGTTTTACTTACACGTCTCAAATAAACTAACGATCACTTACTGGTTATTTAAAGGAATACGAGTACCTTAACGTACTGCGCATATATTCCTTTCCGACCGAAAAGAGATACGAATTCCCTTTCAAACTAAAACTACCCAAAGAGATTTATGGCATATATTCGAAAACATCTGTTTATACTCATTTAAGTCGTTGCAAGAAAGTCAATCAACTCTGAGCATCACTATTCTCGTATCTTTCAGATTCGGTAAAAAATGTTCCATGCGCTATTTATTCCATCGCTTTTCATGCGATTTCATTGCAAAATAAGAGCTAAGTCACTCCTTCAGTAGCATTGTTAAAAGTGCTTCGACAGCTTAGGTCATTTCGCACGTAGGCCCCCACCGGGAATCGAACCCGGGACCGCTTTCACTGAAGTCGAACGCGTTGCCCACTTGGCTATCGGGAGCCCCGTCGCTCCTTCATTCTTTCGTTTCTTTCATAACCAAACTTTAGAATATTTAACTGGAGAAGAGAGATTTCAAGGAAACGTTTTAATTACAAATACAAACGATGTCGGTTGCAGTTAATACCCATATCGAAAAACGCCATATACATATCTATTTTTGAGGTAAGTAATTTCCTAAATTACAATATTACGATTTCTTTCCTCTCTTTCAGTAATTTTTGCGCTTTGCAATTCTTGAATATCTCTCACGATTACATTTAATAAGCCTGTTGTGGCAGATTCATTTAGGTTTTCGATCTTTTCTTAATGAAATTTTGGTTGTGACTTGTGACCGTTGTGATTTCCATCATTTCCGACAAAGCCCCTTGCAACTACATCAAAAAGCTATTGAACATCTTTCATGGCTTCAAACTTTAATATCCACTTGCTTGCCTCACGTAAGGCATGAAGCCTTGTGGCACATAAATCATGATTAACGGTATTTATATCACGATGACGCTTTAAAGCTTTTAAGGATTATCGAAATAAATTTTCTGACAAAATTAAATATATTTTGAATCCTCTCATATCAATTCGCAAATCGTAGTTGAAGTAATAGCATTGATGGGCTGTGTAATGGCCCTGTTTGAATAAGATATTCTTTTAAGTTCGCCTCTTCCCTTCAACAAATATCAGGGAGGAAGTTCTTATCGTTGAAATGGTAATTCTTGTTTTAAGGACAGAATTATTAAAGACCGTGAATGTAACGTATGTCAACTAAAATGTGATACTAAAACAAGTTTTTCTCTAGGAAATAATTTTCATCCTTGGTTGATATTAAAATAGTAAAAATAATTTTTTTAACTGTGAAAAGATATCATAAAATGTTTATAATAAGTCTTTACTTACTATTATTCAGTTATTTTTATTTTATAATTTGATTTTATTTATATCGCATAATGATAGAGGTAGTGACTGAATGTAGAAATCCAAAGCATGATTTACAACAAATAGCAGAAACACTCTCGTTTGTAATATGACATCTTTTAAAGCAACACTTCTTTCGCAATAGTTTAAAATGTCGAAATGCTTGGAAAGCTCGAGATCATCTTCGATCGTAAAACCAATTATGGAAAAATACTGCTCGGATTCAGCTGCAATAGGGATCTACCTCAAGCAGCATTCCACAACCTATCGAGGGCAAGGTTATTGAAAATCGCGAACCAAGTGGGTTTACAATCAGATAGAAGTGGACTTAGAATGTGCGAGGCCTAGGGCGATAGGAATTTTTGGGGCCCCTCCAGTGTTTTAGTATAACGCTATCAATATTTAATTAATACCAATAAATAATACAGGTTCCGGAGTCACTTTGTGGTAATTACTTACACAAAACGGATTCATGACAGAACTTTTTCTACACCACACAATAAATACACAGCACGACCCACTACGATATATTTTTGGAGTTTTGTCTTAATTATCACCTGATGATGTAGCGTGGCTACGAAACCTGGGTCGTGCTGTGTATTTATTGTGTGGTGAAGCAAAATTTCTGTCACGAATCCGTTTTTTAGAAATACATATGTTTGTTAATTGAGTGTTTGAGTTTCAAAGAAAAACTAACATGAAAAATTTGACAGAACCGGTACTCAAACCTCTAATCGTGAAGTCGTCTTGCCAAAGAATTTCAACAACCCGTTTCACGATTTTAATTTTCTTCGGAGCACGCCTTTATGTGCAAAGTGACATATACCCATTTCCCTGGACGTATCGATACTTTCAATGTAAAAGATGAGCTGATAAGTTCAATCTCGATTGAGTTAATAAGACACCCATGGCAGTCACTACATTTTGTCCAAGCACATACATTCACTAATGGTTCTTTACGTAGAATTGCCTGAGAACATTTCTTATCGCATCGAAGTATCCATAATATTATGTTTCAGATTTTAGTTGTATTAAATCCATCAACCGAGAATAATTCGGGGAATTTTTTAATACTTTCGATCATTTTCCATTTCTGGAAAGTTTTGTTCAAATTTCAAGACAGAAACTTTTTGCTTGTATCCATGTTTGCAAAATATTTGTTTTATGCCGTTCCCGAAGAAACGATTGGACCGTTTGTTGTTTTGAATTGCCGTTTTGAATTCAAATTAAAGATAAACTAACATACTACATTAGTATGTAAAGTGTGTAAAGACACCCTGCCCAGGGAGCCAGTTTACCTCGGGCCGGCCCTGCTGGGAGCCCAACCGTTAATATTTATTTTTTACAGGTTATCGTGGGATGAATACTTCTCCCGACATTTAGCGAGACACGACCAAAACGAAAATGTTACAGTTTTTGTAAAAAGAATGGCTAATTTCTTAAGAGCTACCTCTCAGAAAGTTCTGAAGATATGGAGCTTGTTTGGAACGTAAAACGCAGGAAATTTAATTTACTTTAAAATAAAATTGGTTAACTTTTTTGTAGGACGTATTTTTAGGAGATATTGTGCGAAAACCGAAAAAAATTGCAAAAACTTCGCTGTTTTCTGGAATAACGAAGTACGCACAGGTCTTTTAAAGCTGCAAAATTGGTTTGTACTATCAACTTAAGTCCTTACAGCATATTAAAAGTTATAACCACATGACCTTTTACAAAGTCAGATGTATAGTTTGATTTGACTATCAGGACAACAAACAATTCAGTCCTCAAGGAATATGCGCTTTTTAAAACATACAACAGAAGAGAGAAGGTTCTTAATATGCCCTTTCCGATGAATCATGATACATTTTAATATCCAATTCATTCCCTTTTAATCCAAAGCCTTGCATTTTTATCCATTTGTTGCTATCAATTGTAAAATTTTCCAATAATCTCTATTTTTTAAGACTAAGCTATGGTTTAGATGTTTTGTAAGTCGTATGTCGGCAAATGGAACTCACGATTGTGGAAATAAGCTACTAAGGAGCTAAGAAATGGATTTCTACATTGGTGTCGATAGCTTAACGTTGTCTTTCGTGGCATATCTGCTGCAGTTAAAAATTTTCGACAGTTATCTTTATTTTGCCAATACAAATACGAATGACATAAAATGTTTTGTATGATCGTGAAACACCAGCGAGTGACAATAGGTCTAATAGTAGCAAATAAAAATAATTTAACTTGAAAGAAGAAGACATTTCCACTCTTGGCCCTCCACCATCTATTACTCATTTGCTAGGTTATCGTGACACGACCAATTTGGCCGTATTTTAACATAAAAATAGAACAACAAATACGCGTTAATGACCCTTTAACTGATTAAAGAACCGCTCTTCAGAGGTTACATCAAGATTCTTAAACGGCTATTCCGTTTTATTTTCGCAATTAGACCATCTCCGGCTAATTCAGGTAAACACGACTATTTTTACGGGAATTAACGACTTCCGTTATGAATTAACGACATAGTTAAGCAAGGGTTCGTATTCAGTTACAACCTCCTTTTCTTAAACATTTGCATATTAGAGAACCCAGGCGCAAATATACGGGTTCTTAATTTATTCCTCGCCGGCCTAACGACCTCTACAATTGAAACCAATAACGGAGATCCAGCCTAGCAAGGCGCTCGAGGTGAAATGCTGAGGAAAATTGTGTATGTTCTCCGAGTGGTCGGAGTGAAAGCCACGAGTGTAATGCCCTCTTAAATATGTAAGAGTAGCGGCGGGATTCACTCAACTCATAAACACAGCGGGCTCATCGATTTCCGTGGAGCGCGGTGGTAAGCTCTCAAAAAACGAAAATTCCCCGAAACAAAATATGGGAGACAGTGAGAAACGGTCAATTAATTAAGTCCTCGGCGCGGGGGGCTCTTTCATATTTTCCGAAGGAGCAGCGCAGGATCGGTTGAACACGAGGGGGATGCAATAAAACGATTTTTTTCCTAATTTATATTCCCCGCTCCCAACTTCTCTCCCTTGTCACGAGAGATTATTATAGGAATACTTGTTACTGCGTGGGAGGGTGTGCGTGTCCGCCTTTCACGTTGGAATTCACCTCCCAGAGGACGTATATAACGATATGCTGTCAAGTCACCCCGATGTAGAACGAAAGGTCTTTTAGTATGGGACTACTGATTAAACGAGGGATATTGCATGGAACCGTTGTATCAATTTCAGCCAGATGGGATTTTCTTGGATTGATATAGCATTCTGCTGCAGTTATGGCGTTTAGAATGGTTTGAGCGTTAAATGAGAGGGGAGGGAGTGATTTGCGGGTGTTACGTTTTTCGCGGGATACGTAAATTTAAATTACGTAGCGGCGTGGTATGAAATTAATCCAGATAATGCGGAACAGCTTTCCATAAGTTACTGGGATTGGTTTTGCTGTTTCTTTTAACCTCAGATGACAGGAAACTGGCATCCTGTCATCTCTCAGATGACTGAAGGACTCAGTCATCTTTTTTTCTGGCAAAATCAAAGAGAAACATCAGAAAGATGCTAAATGTATCCTGTTAACTTTTGCTGAACTAAGAATTATATTCTCTAGGGTGATGAATGGGTATTAATCGAAAGGAGTGTAGAGAATTAAACCTTCTTCTTTTGTGTTCTCACTTTCGACACGAAACTTTTAATAGAAAGATGTAAAATGCTAAAATGTAGTGGGTTGTGACTTTATGTAGCTTTTTAGGCATTTGATGAGTTTATGTTCCTATCTCTCAGTCAATAATTTCAAACGCATCCTCCTATACCTTGGATCACTTGGACACAAGAAAAAGTAGTTTTATAGCCCGATTTGCAAAATGGTTCTTTCCTAAATTTAATTCAGGATTCTAATATACATTCTAAAATCAGGTGTTATCCCGCAGTCTTACTTTTTATCTTAGTGCAGACTTAAGGTTTTTTAATTCGTATAGCATTTCCTTGTTTTTATGCTATTTCTTTTACTCTCAAACGCTCTTTTTTATCTTTCTATGACATAGTTTTAAATGTAAGAGACTAACTAGTCTCAATATCTCCCTGAAATAAAGTCGTTTATTATTATCATTAGTAGTAAATATAAACTATTTCTGATCATATACAGTCAATTAATGTAATTTTCGTGTTAAATGATAATAATAATAATAACATCTTTAATGGAAACATGAAGATCCCAATTACATTCAATTTAATGTATATTATTATTGACAAACACACACTACCATTTCACAACCAGGAAAATTCGAATTGCCTGGAATCGAATCCTGGACCTCGTAATGGGTTCATTAAGCCTCTAACCACTCCGCTACCGTGGATGGTTATAAACTTTTTTATTTCTTTTTCAAAGTAATACTGCTAGAGGAGATAGTATAATACCTCTCACTATAAATTGGATTACGACCAGGTTCAGCTCCATTCAGCATTAATGATATCCTGACCGCAGTTACAAATCTATGCATGATTTCCCATTGATTCTTTCTTTTGGACGGCGCCATTTTAAATTTTACATTAGCAATCTAATCTAAAATTTCATGATTCCATTCGTACGATAAAGTTGTCTCGTCTGAATGAGATTGCTTGGAACGAAAAATTTTTCATCCTCAAGGCAAAGAGTAATTTCAAGCAAAGTGTTGGAGATACCGTGTCGTTAAGCTACAACTTCTATTGCATTTAAATAAAGATTCTCTAGCGGAATGAGAGTTCCAATACCGGAGGGCTCCAATGTAAAGTATAATAATATTTCAGAAAATATTTTTAATTTTAACACTACTTTGATTAGTAATTTTGCAAAAATTAAATTTATTTATTTAACTAAAATAAAATATATTTATTTGCTGATCATAAAATTTTGTCGAGTCTAGGAATAAAACAAGATCTAGATTAAGATTAAACATTCTTGGTAATACAAATGACGATTAATTTACATGGGTAGTAAACATTAAATAATGTTAGTTAAACAGCAAATATTACTAAGAATATCAAGATGACTTGTAATTTCATGCTATGAGAAAGAAACTTTAATATTAACAAACCACAATGTTACAAAATACACGACCGGTTTCGGTGCATGGCACCATCTCATCTCCAAAAATTGGCCAAAGGGACTAAAGGAAAGTTAATCAATTTTCCTTAAGAAAATATGAATTGTTGCAAATTAGCTCGTGGCTGTGGATAAGAAACATATATTATAGATATGTTAAAACTAATACTAATTAATATCCTGATGGAACTTTATTCTGTCAAATAAAGTTTATCACGTTGGTCACGGCAGTTCTATATATCTATATAAACTTTACGGGCAGCCCTATATATAGAATTAATACATTCTGTATTAAGTAATGATGGATAAAGATTCTACCGTAGATGGGAATCGAACTCGGGTCTCCAACTTGCCGGGCGGTTACTCTAACCACGGCAGAAATATCTCTTCGTCTATTGCAAAGACTATGATTGGGTTCGGTGAATAGAATATCTGTAACATACATTGTATGTAAACCATGTGTTTTTCATTATTTACTCATTCTATCTGAGTAAAATTTGTGTATAAGGAAATCTTTTGTGCCTCACTGCAAATTATTTCCAGCAATTTCAAGTTTCTCTTCTATTGGGGAATCCAAGTCCGAGAATCGAATACATTTAGAATTACTTTCTGGCAGTTGGGATTATGAAGTATTGAGAATCGAGCTGAGTATTCTCCACTACAGGATTTCTTCACACATTCGGTGCCAAAGTTGAGCTTGAGCAGCCCTTTGTTCCAATATCTACATCTACATAAATACCCTGCAAGCTGCCTTTCAGCGTGTGGCAGGGGGTAAAAACACCAAGAGTAGAATTACTTCTTTAATTTATTGTTATCGCGTATCGTGCGCGAAAAAAATGAGTCCCTAAAACGACTTGTCCTCGCATCTGTTTCTCTTATTTTACGCTCACTGTCGGGTCGGCCGAAGTAGCAGGGGGGTCGCATAATACCAATTACGTCTTCCGAAAATGTATTTGCTCTGAATTTATCTAACAATCGCAGCCTAGCTTCTAATCTCCTTTCTTTCAAGGATTCCAAACCTGCGTCTGAGAGCATTTGCGTTACGCTAGCTTCTGTATCGTAGCACTTTTTAACAAAACGTATCGCCTTACGCTGCACTTTCTCGAGTTCGCGAGGGTTCGTTTCATCTGCTGGGTCCCATATACTCGCCGCATATTCCAGATGGGGCCTAACTAACGTATAATAGCATCGCTCTCTAACTTTTTCATCGCATCTACCTACAATACGCTTTATAAAACCGAGCTTTTTAGTTTCTTCACCGCATATTTTTCGAATATGTGTGCTCCAATTTAAATTATTGGTAAGGGTGATTCCAGGATATTCTACTGAGTCGACTACATTTAAATTCGTTCCACTAATTTTGTACGGGTGGTTCTGACGCAATTGTTTCCTCTCGAAGAAATTTACTACAGAGCATTTATCCACATTAAGATCTAGTTGCCATTTTTCGCACCACATTTGTATATGATCTAAGTCGTTTGAGAGTGAAGCAATATCTTCGTTACTTGATATTTCTCTATATAATATGCTTTATTCCCTTCTTCCTTTCCACTGTGTATCTCATTCTGAGAGTTTCTTTTGTTTGCAATCTATCGACCATTCAACTGATGACTACATGGATGAAGAATTAAACTTTTTCTCCATCTCAGATGTACCAATGAAGATAATGTCAAATTTAGAAAGCGCAACCGCAAAGCGTTTTCCAGGAAACTAGCACGGAAATAAATTCACCATAAATTATACTTAAGTGGTCGAATAAAATATTTCGTTGGTGCGTGTCGTTATAACTTGTTCAAAAAGTACTTTCGCTGCATTCCAGCTTAATTTTCGAGATACGTAGTAAGTTTAGTTCAAACACATGAAGTGGCCTTTTGTTTTTAAAACGTCACTTCATTAATTAAAGTAAATGGAGTTTTAAATTACGAAAGTAATACTATACCTTTAATAATGCATACAATCAGAGAATTTTTTAAAAGGTTTTTTCGAGTAAAATTTTTGAATCGACACTGAACAGAATGCTCCATCTACATCTACATCAATACCCTACAAGCCGCCTTTCGGCGTGTGGCAGGGTGTGAAAACACCAAGGGTTCGGACTATTTTTTTTAACCTATTGTTATCGCGTCATTCAATCGATCACAAGAGACAATAACTCCCGATTGTAAAGGAGGACTCGCTTCTGATAAAAAATCCGTTATCTTAAATTTAAATCTTATAGTGATAATAACTTGAGAAATAATAATGATATAATAATAATAAATATTCTCTGTCGGTTTAACTCTTACCATAAGTATTCTCTCGCAAAAATTAGGGAGACTTTAAATAATGCTCTTTTAATGATTTACAACATCAAAATGGAAGAGGACTTTCGTCAAGACACCCTGCCCGGGGAGCTAGTTTACCTCGGGCCGGCCCTGCTGGGTGCCCAGCCGTTAATTTGGTCAAAAAGGATTCTTTTTCAATACTTAAGGTGGATAATCTCTTGGTGTGGCCTCAAATACCCTTGCCCTTTGAGGCTTTGATTGCTGAAATCGCCCCTCCATATAATCATGGACATTTTGTAAAATTATAACCTCGAAAACTACAGTACCCGGGTAGTTCAAAGCCCGAATATTTTGTATTCCCTAATTTCAACTCAATTTTAGTAAGACAACATTTCCAAATAAAATGCCATATTTTTTTCAGCAAATCTTGAGGAGTTTGCGAACACATTAACCCCATGAGTTTACTTGAAACAATAGAAAATGATGTAGCATTCCATATTATTTACAAGAGGGCAGCATGTTGCTTGAATGTGAGCTTTCACGAAGTACTCAACTGCAGCAAGGGCTAATTGAGCTCGCAAATATTTACTAAAACTGCATTCATCCCGTTTTACTTTTCTGGGACACTCAATGATTGCCACGATTGGCAATTTTTACTGTTTCATTATCGTAAATGTGTCTAGAACTTCGGAAGAATAAGTAAAAATCGTATAAATGTATGCATAAGGAACGATAAAATTATCCAAAGGAGGTCGCACATCATTGCAAGCGTTGCCGTTTAGACTCTCTTCAGGCACGATTTCAAGATTTCGGATTTCCTCTGCATTTTATTATCTTTGAAAGCGCGATGGCGGAATTTCAACGATTTGTGACAAATCTAACACTATATTTGATAAATTGTCTACCAATTATTTTTCCTTTCTGAATTAGAATAAAATCAGTCGAAGAAGGCTTAACTGCGATGGCATCGATTCCAAGAAAGGGCTAACAATGCTACATAAACAGGGCCGGTCCGAGATATACCGGCACCCTGGGCAGGCTATCCTGATGTAGACCCCTTTCCATTTAGATGCTTGCAGAATAGTTTCAAGACCATCATTTAAATATACGCTTATTTTTCGAAAGAATATTTTTGGTATTCGCTAGAATTATCGAATAATTAATAATTGCTAAGGTTATATCGCTATTATTTCTGAAACTATAAAATAATTTGCTGTGTTAATTAAAAATATGCCACTTTTGTACATTCTTCATGCTTTCTTATATTGAATTTTCACCAGACTCCATATTCCAACCACTGCTAGCCTTGTTCGTTTATATGAGCTTTCTGTATATTTTTAATTTTTATTGTCAAGGAGAAACGGACATGAAAAAAGTCTTACGGAACCGGGACTCGAACCCGGGTCTCCCAACTTTATTCATGTCCGTTTCTCCATGGGAATTTCCTAGGTGCACGCCTTATCGTCACCTAAATCCTTTTCTTGTTTAATTTTTATGTTTCTCGTTATTATCGTATCGTTATTAAGAACAGTGTAGTGTAAAAATCATTATTTATAGTGTGTACTATTGGTGTTTTATTTCATTTCAACGATCTTTTCATTTCCGGACTATAAGAATATTTGCTTAGTTCTATTTTAGTTATTAATATCAGTAGGTTTGTGCAGGTTTTTCAAAACTCCCTTTTTTGTGGGTGTTTTCCCTTCTGTGGATAATTTCTCCAAAGCTTCACTTAGGTTCTTTTAACCTACAAACAATTTTCCTATTCATATTAATTTAATTAACTCTTAGTATCATTTATTAAGTTTGCTTATTAGTATTGTTTACTTTTGTGTATTAATTACATTGACGATGGGTTTAATGGAAAAGTGGACTTCATAGTGTCAATTTCGCCCAAAATAAAGACGTTATCTATTTATAGTCACTATAAAATTTCAATTTAAGATAAGAGGTTTTTACCGAAAGGAAATGCACCGTAACATTTTATAAGATGTTTTCGGAAGACGTCGCTGATTGACACAGTCAGTCCAACTTACTGAAAAAGTCGATATCAAATCGTGAGAAATATCAAGGGATCTGATTCCAGAAACACTGGATAATTTACTCTGAGGTAATACCAGGAAGTGAGTTGAATGGTGTATACGTCTCCTGCCTTACACAAAAAGATTCCTAAGAAAAAACTAATGCAAACGTAGATGATTATCTTACATTAGGCAAAATCTATTTGTATGGATAAATGTTGTTAAACGGAGAGAATGATAACAAAGCGTTAAATTGGAATTAAATAAACAAATACAGTGAAAGTTATCCACAGCAGAATTTCATGGTGCCAGAAAAATTTTCCGCTATGAACTGGTTTCCGTAATATTCAGGTTCAAAGTACTGCGAAGGGGTTCCTATACCGCAGGTCGGGACCGAGAAATTTTTCCGTAAGGGACAAATTTCTGCTATATACAGGTTCCGCAATAGACAAATTTCACTGAATACGACTTCTATATATTGGGAGAAATTGATACTTTAAAGTCTCCTATTGCATTTAACCCAGCAAATTATTCATATTAAGGATTTTGCATTCCAAAATTTCAGAAACTATAACAATCCTTTTGACAAATATTTAAATGCATGAAATAAGTCTGTTAGATATTTGGGTACATTTTTCAGTTTTGTATCGCAGATTTCGTAACTGACTTTGGATAATTTTGGCGATAAATCGTAGCCTAAGATTTGTTTTAATATTCTAACTAACGTATAATAGCATCGCTCTCTAACCTTTTCATCGCATCTACCTACANTAATTATTTAACATTAATTTACTTCTGAAGCATTTATATATGTAATATTTTTTAAAAGTTGCGATAACAAGTAAAAATAATGACTTTAATATATAATTGTTTTGCCATGTATAATTTTAAATAATTATGTTCATAATAATTTCTTTTTTTGAAAGGCACCTGCTGACAAGCCATTATTAGCTTAGTAGGGCCTATAATGACTATTATTACATCTAAATAATTTGATATGCAAAATAAATATTTTTGTTATAACACAGTTGTTTCCTATCTACAATACTTTTGAATGTGAGAATAACATAGTAATATATTTTGTATTATTGTAATAAAGTTTGTAATTTCATTTAAAAGATATTATTATTGTTGTTGTCGTATTTATTAGTATTATTATTAGTATTTATTTCTCATCTAATACGCTCGAAATCGGTAACTTCCGCATTTTATCCGCAAATTTATTAACCCACGGATAAAAATCAAGGTATGAATGAATGATAAATAGCGAGCAACTTTCTAATCGAGATTCCGATAAATATCTGCAGTGGCAGAACTGTGGTAAACACCTTTAGAAAAAGATCCCCTCCGAAAGGCTATTGGGAGAAATCGCATCGACAAACTGCCTTCCAATCTACAATTCCCTTCTGCAATCTCTTCTCCAAGGCGCGTTCCTTTTATTTGTGAATTATCTCCACCGTGTCCTCGGGGAAAATAAAACCCTAGACAGGGCATAAGGCCGAAGAAAATGCAGGGGTCACAGGTCGAGGGAACCGGGGTGTAGAAAGTGGATTAAGGAGACCTCTTTGGCCAGGGTCTTGAGGGGTCCAGTGTAGGAAGCCGCAGCACTTTGGCCCCGTCGCCCAGCGATATTGGAATCCCGTAACAACAAGGGTATCGGGGTGAGTATGAGCGTCCGGCCCAACGACGCCGAGGTGTGGGAAAGGATCAAGTTTTATGGAGACAAATTCCGGCTCTAAATACGTCTCACCTACCCTGTTCGAGCATCTCTCTCGCCCCCTTTCCAATCAGATCCTGGCCAGGGCAAAAGGGGACGCCCAGCAAATTGCCTGGGGAGTTGTTTTCAGAGGGGGCAAAGTGGAGGTTTTTGGGCGCCCCGGATATGGGGAAGTGATAGGGGAATGGGATGAGGTCCTCAGCGAGGAGTGAGTTATCACTTAACGTCGCTGAACCGGGATCGAAGCTGACGTAAAGGGGACATTTTTCGGTTCCCTTTTTACAGATAAGGTTGGAGTAAACGTAACTCGTAATGGACCAAGACTGCGTCGGATTTTGGACTTCCCGAATATTTTAAATTAATGTTAGATGCTTGAGAGCGTTCGGATATATTTTTATTGACGTGGATTTTTAGAAGGTGATACGTTATCCGCATGTGTAAGAAACGCAAAATTGTCAGTACGATTTTTACTCACAATTTTGCTTCTTTACTTTCTCTATTATTTGAATGAAAGAAGAGTTAACTGTCATACAAGTAGAAAGATTTCCAGGAGTAAAAAGTAGCGTTGACTTGTAAGAGTTCGTTTTCAAGTAAATTATAAAAAAAAGGATGGTTGGAGGAATGCAACGCAGATGGTAACAACCAACTTACTATGGGAAAAATTAACTTGAGAGGAAAGTTGAAAGTTGGGCAAATTAAAAACTTTATCTGGAGATACAGAGAAAAATATAAGGATTGCTTCTTGTAATAACTTACTGATTTGACCACGTAAGGTACTCCGTTAAATAGAATGCAAAATATGTACAAGATTATTACTTAAATGAAATAGAATAAGCCATAAAGTACTCTAATACTATGTACATAACGGATGTATGAACATATGTTTTATAACGGATATATGCAAACAAAATAACTAATGAAACCTTTAAACCTGAGGCCAAAAACTGATATACATAAATTGGTGCATTTATTCCGTAAAACTCTTCAAATGATTAACTACATCTACATCACCTACATAAGTACACTGTAGGTGTACCTTGTACCCTGCAAGCCGCCTTTCGGAGTGTGGTAGAGGTTGCATGTACCATACCTCTACTTTCCTAATCGATTACTTTCGCGTATCTTCCGCGGAAATAATAAATTCTTGAAATGACTATTTCTAGCCTCTATTTCCCTGATTTCCTCTCAGTATCATAACGGCCTACGTAACAGGGAGGACGCATATTATCGGTTACATATTCTACGAAAATATCTTATCTGGACTTATTCAGTAGGTAAATTGAGTCCTTGTTTAAATCTTCCATCTTCTAAAGATTCCCATCTTGCGACTTGAAGCATTTGAGTAACACTCACTGATTTCCCGTAATAAGATTTTACGAAACGTATCCCCTTTTGTGTATTTTTCCAATTCTCGAATTCAACACTTTTCTATAGGATTCCATACACCATACGTATACTTAAGGGAAGGTCTAAATAATAATACATTTACTGTCAAAAGTTAAATGAACCCCTTCACGACATCCAATACTAACTGTAAGGTAATAAAGTATACTATTTAAAGTTTAGAAATTATGGGCCAAAAGTAAATTAGAAAATTGCACATCGTACATTACCCATTGTGAATATGAATCACCAAGTACATTTCCTAACTTTGAAAATACTTTAAAACTGTAACTAACCTCGGAGTCGATTTTTCAGAGATGATTCAACCAGAAGACTCAGCAGATTCTTGCTCGCACTGTAACATAAAAGAATTCCAAGTTAGAAAACCTTACCGGCAGACAAATAAAGATAAAATTTACTGATACAAATGGATCACCTCCACATTTACAGGGGTCCTATTTTGTTTCCATTGACGAATATTAAATAAATGACATGTATTGAGATTAAAACTTATAAGAAGCCAAAAAAATATTATCATAACTTTTCAGATATTTATGTAAAGATATATATGTGGAGATAAAGTTCTATGCATAGAGCAACAAAATCTCATGAATAAATCTGAATTTTATCACATTCATTGTCATTCAAATCGACCTGTAAATTCAGAAAAAATCGAGTAACCGAGACAGATGTTTCGAATTAAAATACAGCAATTGTTAGTTTACAGTTATGATTGACGTTTTTCTCCTTTCTGATTGGGAATTTTCTACAAACTCGGCTCGATATATAAACTATATAACTCAAAACATCAAGCAAGGGTAAAGAAAGAATAAAAGAGATCCGTAGTATCAGTACTTGTCTTAAAGGACATGGATGAATTCTCCTCAAATTAGATAAGCACATGGAGTCAAGTTTAAAAGACCGCCAGAAAACCTCTACTTCAAATCGATAATACAATGTCATAAGGTTAACTTTCTTAATGCTTTCTTACTCGACCGTTGGATAGATTGTTTTTATTGATTTCTTCTTACTTCTATAAAATATGAATAATCAATATATAAGCCAAGGGTTAATACCAATACGAAACCGAGGTAAGAACTTCGGTCACTCGAAGAATGGAACTGAAGTTGGAGTGATGAATGAAAAATTATCCCATAGCGTTTTTCACATCAGTAACATCCTGCCAGTAATATCCTCCATTCTCAACAGAATTATAAGGTAAGTTTCGTTAGTAAGGCAAGTAAAGGTAAGCCTCAAATTTAGGAGATGTGGTCCATTAGCCTGTCATTTAGGAGTTTCATCGTATGATTCAGATGCGATGTAACGGCGTTTTAAAGTTACATTCGATCAGAAGTACAAATGATTATGTATTCGGCAATGTGAACTTCCTCTCCCATAGAACTGACAGAGCATAAAAAATACTGTACTTAAGTTCATACGAAGCCACTGCCTCTGTGGGAATCGTTGGAGTTTGAGGTTCAAAAATCGCTGTTATAACTGCGACAACAGCGCCTCTAGCCAGTTTTAGAATAATTAGAAATTGTGTAATTTGGAATGCATATACCTCAGGATACAACATAATTATTCATTTTTAATTATGCTTTCCTTATCTAGGTCAAAATGATCTAGATTCAATAAATTATGCAAAAAGGCAAAATAAATTTTACACAGAATATTGCCCAGAAAAAAAGATATCATTTAATTTGATTGAGCCATAGGAAATTGTTTAACAAAAATATTTCAAATTTGTCCTAGATAAGGGAAAATGGTTGAATTCCGTACCTATTTCTTTCTAAAGACACCTGAACTGTTGCAAAATGTTTCAAATATTACTGAACTTTCTATGAATAGATAAGTCTATTTTTGATGGATTGGAGGAATATTCAACATGGCACTTTTGTAAATAATGGCAATGATGGAACATAATATAGCACTTTTGTAAGGATTATTTTTTTTAAGGCAGAAAAGTCAATCATGTCTGTAAACCTTCAGCTATATTTAACTAATAAATGTTTCTTTACTTACAACAGAATTCTAGATACAGAAGTCAGCAAATGCCATTTGTTACAAAATGAATTACTAGATGAATGTCAGAGAAATTAAACTCACTTATTTTAGTCCACTATATCATATTAATGAATCTTATAGATTTTGTTACCTTGTTACATCATTAGGAATGACAAATGGTAACTTTTCAAAAGTTATTTTACTCTTTGATTTTGAAAAAGACCACCGCGGAAACTGTTAACTATCACGTTTATTAGACGAATCTAGATATGTATGTCTTGGCAATAATAATATGCGAATGTATGGGGAGCGGTGTTGTTAAAATTTTTCATACTAATGCATTTATCACCTGCAAGCCGCCTTTCGGCGTGTGGTGAGGGAAATGCATGACCATAAAGATTGAGATATGAGAGGAAAGTGATAAACCCCTATATGTTTATCAAAACTGGATATGTGAAGTATCGGAAAAAGTTATAATAAAGTAACGAAAAACCGAATAGTTTTAGGTTAAAGAAATGTAATTCGAGAGAATGCAAAAAGTCTGAAATGAAGAAACAAGGAAGATGCAAAATTATAATTGCTAATTCCGTTAAGTGATGGTTTACTCTGACTTATGACAACAAACTTGGTAGTTTAAACTTTCCCAAAAATTATTACATCCAGAATATATATACGGTTACTTGTTTTTATTCGACGTCTAACTTAATTTGAAGTACAAATACGTATACACTCGCAAATATCAACTGCTATGAATTATAAATGGATTACAAGACTAGTTCGTATTGATAACACAGATCACCGCATGTGATAATATATCCTTAAAACACTAAAGAAAACGAATAATGATTTCTATATTTAATCGATACTATCGTGCATGACAAAAATTGAGATTTATCTTTTAAACAGTGCCCAAAACATAAGATCACATGTCATGTTGACATAAGACATGTGACGACAAGCCTAAATCATAGTAAAGATTCAAGACTCTGATATACCAATGTGCAGCTCCTGCAGCTGTACCCTCCTTTAATTATTTGGACGGGCGTATTTCAGTATTTAGAAAAGTAACATGAAACACCTATAACAATGCAAGTAATTCATTCCTCTGAAAACATTTTGTTGGATTGGAGTCATATTACGTAAAATTGTACGTTTAGAAAAATGTAATAAAATATGCTCCTTGATATACGATTAATTATCTTTTATCCCTCTTGATTCAATATGTTACACACGTCATTTACCGACACAATACGATATAAATCACACGATAATTTCTGGTTTAAAATTGCGACACTTAAATTCTAAAGAAATAGTGAATTACACTAGGTGCGGCTACAATTTCACTTCACGTTTCGAGTATCGAAAAAAACTCCTCATAATTAAGGAGTGCCTTGATTTCTATTATGAGGGTTATCTTCCAGACTCCCTAAATGATTTCCTCAACGAGGAGTTTCGAAATAGTTCGTTGATAGCTGAAATTCACCGTTACATTGCTTAATACACCGTCCAATTTAAGACCTCGGTGAATGTACGGGAACGTTTTCGAAGTTATTACCTCATTTTCAAAAGCATTCTTCACATCCACGAAGGCGTAGCTGGCCATATATTATCGATAATTAGGATCTGATATATTTTTTTATGAGCACCGTTTCATATTATCAGCCTCTTTAGTGGCATCATTTACTTCGTGGCCGATGCTATCTGGAGAAACGGAAGCAACTAACTGCTGATTATAAACAAAATAATTACCCACTCTACAGATCTGCCGCATCTCCGACGTTCATTCCCTGAGAATATAGTTATCAACTGACGGAACGGGAAGTAAGAAATTCCGTTTCACTATTTGAAGACTCTTATTACTGACTTTTGAAATATGTTTCAGATACGTTCAAGTGGGGCCTTGTTAAACGATTTAACTGCATGAAACCTTGGTAATTACCCTGAACCGCAGAAAAAAACGATGTCAGAGAATTGACTGGGATGATAATGCTCATTACTACAGAAAGCTAAATAGCTGTCTTTGAGTCGAATTTATTTTATTAAAGGCAGAGTATTTTAGATATATATCCCTCTAAGAGATTTCCATTTTCAATTTGCATTAGGTCATGAATTCACTAAATTCATGAATCACTCACTTTATACAGTGCATTTATCACTTCTGTGTTTTAGCGGGTTTTTTCGCCCCCTTCTTGTGTAGGTGTTTTCCCGCATCGTGGGATTTTCTCCATAAACCTTCAGTTGAAGAGTTTTTCCCCACAACCCAATTTGCAATATTTTCCTTTACTCATGTTTGTCAGTTTGTAGAGATTTTTGATTTTTTATAGATTTAACTTAGTTTTAGTAAATTATTTTTAGTTGTTAATGTAATATTATTAGTAATAACATGTAATATCTCCAGAGGTTAAGTGGAAGAGAGGCCATTTTGGCGTAACCAACGGAAAGAATAAATCGTAATAATAATGAACTGCTTTTTAGTTTAAATTTAGGGAAAGTACATTTGCGGAAGATATAGTAGATATTATGAGACCCCCCTGCTACCCTGGACGATCCGACAATGAGCGCAAAATAAGAGAAATAGATGCTAGGACGAGTCGTTTTAAGAATTCATTCTTTCCGCGAACTATACATGATAATAATAGGCTAAAAAATAGTCCGAATACCCGGTGTTTTCACCCCCTGCTACACGCCGTAAGGCGGCTTGCAGGGTATTTATGTAGATGTAGATGTAGATGAACCCAGGGAGAATCGGACATGAAAAATACCTGACAGGACCATTACTCGAACCTGGATCTTCAAATTTCGGGGTGATTGCTTTAGCCAATTGAGCTGTCATGCTAGAACAATTGGCTGCAGTTCGGGAGACCTTAGGTTAGAGTAACTTTTTCATGTCGGATTCGCCTTGGGAATATTCCTATGGGCCTATTCAAAGTTACCTTTCACCCATTTCCTTGAGTTTAAAGACAACTCACATGCACGAATATAGAACTTCTGCATCAGTTATATCGTCACTCAAGCTTTCGCCTAATTTAAAGAAAGAATATATTTCATTATTTTACGCCAATTATTTCAAAATTCCTTAATTAGAAAATCCAAAAATTATTAATTAACCTTCTCAGGTTGGCATGGGCTGGATCAGAGGTCAGGCAATTTCTCCCTTTTCGCCGTTTAGTCCCGAAACAAATACCCGAGTTTAGATAAATTCGCTTTCTGATCTTCCTAATGTCTTCAATCATCCTAATAACTTCAATTCGAAAATGAAGTGGAAAACTTCACTCGGCGAATGGATTCTCTTACCTGTGTAAAATGTCGACGTTAAACTATTCAAATGTAGGCGACACGCAACTCGATAGCGGCCTGATGGCTTCACATGCGGCCTTTCCTAAGCGAACGAATAGCAAAGGTGGCCTTCCTATGATAAAATGAAGGTAACTTCTACGAAAAAAGCAAGTTTACGCAGGTAGAACGTTTATGTTTGGGTTCACCATGGCTGAAATTCACAAATTTATATCTCGTAAAATTCTGCAAGTTCTGCCATACGCCACTGGTGGCTTGTGGGGTTTTTAATCTAAATCTAAAAATCTAAAGTTTGATACAATTCCTAATTTGATGCTCCTCGAATTGCCCGCAATGAGGTGATGGCAGAAACTATAAATGAAAACCAAAAGATACCAACCACGTGAAGGACTGATGCAGATCATTGATGTCGATGAAACTGTAGGCACAAACTGCTCCAGAAACTTTTAAGCACCGACTTATATGACGAAATACGCGATTATCGCGATTCCCGAACTCAGCGAGCGTGATTTTCGAGACCAGACTTAAAAGAGATTTCGAAATTTTTTAGCGATAACGGATAGCTATTACTGGTCTATTTCCCAGACATTATTAGTAATACCAATCAGGTAACTAATTAGGGAACTCGGTGTTTTCCAACCCCCTGCCATACGTCATACGGCGCTTCGCAAAGTACTAATTGAAATGTAAATGCGAAACATCCGCTCCTAGAACGGGAAATCAATTGCTAAAATCAAGGCTTTCATTGCCCAAGATTTACCCACTGATTTATTCACCAGTAATAATTATGTACATTTGACTGGATATTGTCAGTATTTCGTTTTCTGTTAGAACTAAATCAATATACAATGAATGAAGTATCCGTATCATTTTAGATATCAAGAGAACCTCTAATAATGCAAATAAAATTGGAGCTTTGATGGTATTTAACAACAGACATCGACAACAAATTCACACAATTTATATTTCTGTAACTCAATAAGTTCTGCTATATATCTAAACTTATGCACATATTGAACTCAGGGTTCTTTTAAGCGATTAATATTCTTCCGACTCACTCTTGATGGATTCGAAGACACGCCCGCAAAGAAATTACCCTAGAAAAAATACATCGGTGAGTGAGAGAAAGCGATTCTGTTACCTCGCGCATGGTCTTCAAGTTTCTTTAGATGTACTCGTAGTTGGTGCAGAAGGGAAGGTAACTTTGAGGGGAGAGACTAGGGGAGAGGAAGAGACTTATGCGAGGAATGGTGAAATAATGGTTAAAAACCGTGGGTAAATTACCGAGGAAGCTGCCAGGTAACGTATAATTTAAAACTCATCACATCGAATCTACGGATCACGCCAACTCTGTTTCCTTTTTTGTTTCGAATTAGATTTCAGGGGATATATCATCATAATTTCATAGCATCACGTGCAGTCGTTTAGATACAATCACCCCGAACATAATGCGAAGGTCATTTTACTACGATGCCATCGAATCCGCAAGAATACTTCATTTTCGTAGCCGTGTTATTATACGGCGAAATATATTGTGATTACCGCTCCGAAGGGGGAATTTCCCGAAGTGAAGCGTGGAGAATTCCTCACAGTTTTGTTGAAACGCGGGCTAATGTATGCAAGTCATCAAATTTTCGTAGCGAAGTTAACATTGAGCGGATAAAAATATTAATGCCCGGTATCTTAAATTCCATCGTGTACAGCGAGAGCCGAGTTTTCTTTCTGGAACGCTTAAGGAGACTATCTTATCGAGACCTTATCTGAAGCCATCGTCAACAGCGAGGAGCCGAATAGAGTCGCTAATTATACAAACTTATATAGTTTAGAAACTCACTTCCCTCCATAAATTCCGGTCTTAATGGTACAGCCTCGGCGATAACTTAATATCGAGAAGGTAGGCTTTCCTCGTGGCATAACTGCAAAACGAATCATCAATTACCTAGCATTAATTCGTCATTTCCACCCGTTATCTCATTTCGGGATCTAATGAGCATCCTTAATTAAACCGCGAGGAATTGGACGTCATAACAGGATTAAATTCGAAGCCGTACCCATCAAAGAAAAACGACGTATAAAACGTCGCCGCGTCGAATTATTAAAGCAATTGAAAGAAGGATTAGAAAGTCCTACCTTTTGTTCGGCGAATCTTCGCGCCAAACATAAACCCGTCCCGAGGGCCGCGAAAGAGGTATTTAAGCTCCCAACACCGCCATGAGATGGAAAAAAATCCGGAAAGCAAACAAAATCCGAGCGACTCCATCCATAAAATTAAGTTTATCAATTAATTCCTCGTCTTGTTCCCGGGGGACATCTCGGCAATAAATAAAGAGGATCCACGTGCATAAAAGTTCATTTTGTTGCAGCGGATTAGAGTAATGAGCACGGGGGAGAGGTCGACATTAATCAGGCTTCGTCAACCCACCCCCACTTCCCACCCAACCCCATCCATCCTGAGGAGTACGTCCACCTTAATCAGCACCATTGCAGGTGCGTTTTCAGGTGTGAGATCCACCAACACGACGCCTTTACACGACCCCACCCACCCACTCGCTCTTCCAAAGGCCTTCTAGACTCCTAGCAGATAGCGGCCATTGATTCCCCCTGGAGTTGCCTGTCAGACACTTTCCCTCCACTCTTCCAGAACATCTTCTTCATTAGCACGGCTCTGCCCTATCTATGCACTGCTCTCAGAGGCCAACCTCACCGGCCCTGATGCTATCGGGCCGGCCGGGTGGCATCCCGGTAACACTGGTCGTGCTACGCGATCTAGAAGTTCCGGGTTCTATCATGAGAAATACTATGACTTGAGGC
This sequence comes from Ladona fulva, assembly GCA_000376725.2. Lineage (NCBI taxonomy): Eukaryota > Metazoa > Arthropoda > Insecta > Odonata > Libellulidae > Ladona > Ladona fulva. Next base: position 505,711 of record KZ308362.1, on the reverse strand, counting down.
CCCTTCTCAGTCCCACTTAGGCCTCCTTTAACTTCTCCACTCTGTGGCATTTTGTACCCACAGCCCTTTGGTGCGATTTCGCCGCATTCAGTTACCACAAGCATCTGTTTTAAAATTTACTTCGGCAATTTAAGCGCTGACCAAAATGTGTAGATTTTCTCTCATTCTTTGCGAAGCCTACCTCTCTCGACGTATGTTTGAGCAATACATTGAAAGGCGCCTATAGAGCGTGCGATTGGTTACACCGGGAGTGGGAAATCTTTCTCGTCGACGCATCTGTAGGCCACATGTGAAATCATTAAGCTACATGCGACTACACCAATCCGTACTTAGCAAAATATTGCTTATATTCTAATAGTCCAACTTCGAAATTTTACGTAGGTGAACCAATTTTATGGTTAATCAAAGCTAAAAAATATATTTTTCATTTTATGCGCCACTGGGGGCTTGCCGGGTATGAATCTAAAAATCTATAAAAATTTAGTTTATAACAGAAAGTGAAGAAATGGCGTAGGTTCCTCATTATGTGGTATAATATATAATTATTTGGGAACATATAATACAGCTCGCATAATATAAAGCATAGTTATGTAATTCATTTGCACATTAACTTAAAATTAAATTTATCATCAGCATCATTATTAGTACCAGATGATGCTGCACGGCGTTGAAACCAGTCGCACATTAATTTTATGTGGAATTTACCACAGAATTTCTTATTTCATCAATCATTATTATTGTACATTCCTTTTTCTTACGAAGATAGTGACTTTTAATCAGTGAAATTAAGATTGTTTTGAAGACCATTTCCGTTCCTTTGAAAGTAAATTACGTTCAAATTAACGTACCCCACGATCAGCCGTATGGCGTACGGCAAGGCAGGTGAAAACAGCCTAATTTCATAATTCACTAAATTGTTAGCCCGCCTACTGAAACAGGAAAAGGAGACCAATTTTAACTACCGATTCTCACTATATATACATATATATGTACCGAGATATATTATATTTTCACAGTGATACCTTGGTTAACGACGATAATTCGTTCCAAGATTGTCGTCATTGACCAAAACCGTCGTTATTCAAGGCGTGATTTTTCACAACCAGACTGCATGTCAAATACGCAGATAAAACTCATTAAAATGCCATTAAATGTGGTGCATATGATTTATTTAATTATATTTACAACAAAAAAATATATCAGTAATAAAATTCACAGTCACAAAAGAAGTTTTCAGTTGTCAAACTTCACCAGAGGGCGTCGTTAACCAAAGCTGCGTCGTTACCCAAGGTATTTTTTTTATCACAGCCACTCGTCGTTATCTAAGCACATCGTTAACTAAGGCCGTCGTTAACTGAGATACCACTGCGTATTATATATTACGAAAAAACTATCTCGTGTATTTCATCAAGAAAAGAATTGATTCATTTCATTTGAAATCTTTCTCGTTCCAAAACATTTCACGTTTTTTCTCGCAAATGAACCATCGGTACTTATTATTGCCACTCTTAACCGCCTCGTCATTTCAACAAAAACCTCTCGAGCTTAGCCACTAATATTTACGAGAGCTGAAGGAAGGCGACGCTAATTTGCATTCCGCAACACAACGATTAAATCGTCGCTTAGAAAATTCGTCGTAGTCTACACCTACGAAATAACCCGAGTTAATCTCATCTCGGAACTCCGAGGTTTAAGCGTCCCACTCCTTCCCCGCCACGGACGTCTACGAATTATTATTTTGTATTCGGTTTCCAAGCGCTGTAGATCTCCACTGAGGACTTGTTATAAGTCGCCTCATCTGCCCCTGGCGAACAAGTGACGGATGGTGGAGACGGTGGCGAGAGAACGGAAAAAAAGGAAGGGGATTTACGATGAAACACAAACGAAAATACGCCACCGTCACGGAATGTAAGCGAGGATACAAATTAAAGGCGGGGAAAGAGAGAAAAGGTAGGAGAGATGGTTATCCGTAGAGGCTTGCTTCGGTTGTTAAGAGCCCTAAACATTAATGTTGGAGATGAGTGAAGCAGATAGAGACGTGAGCTTGGAAATCGACATGGATGCCGCGTCGCCTTGCGGGGATAGAAAAAGGTAGGTGTACTCTGTGTGAGCCGTATGAAGCGGTACAAACTTCTCACCTGCGTATTGCTTGTAACACGAAGAGGGCTAAAGGTATGGTCGTGGGTTCTGACCCAAGGATTGTGACAGTGGACGATACGCGATGGTGTGGGTTGATGCTTCCGCGTGCTTACCGCCTAAACAATGAGATGATCGGTTGAAATTTTGGGAAGGAAAGCGGATCCGAGGAATTCAATTTAACTAATTGGTAGAAATAATTAGGTGTGACATGAGGTGGAGGCGGTGAAGTGGCTATTTTTGATAGACGGGATCCAGCGTCAAAATTTATTGAGTGACTGAAGCGAGAAAGGATATAAGGATATAAAAACACATAGACAAAAAGAGCAAGACTTCCTTCACGGATGGTCATAACAAGCTGAGAAAAATGTAGACTACACCCATCATCCATTGACTAACATGTCACAGATTAATATCGGATAATGAATTGATATTTATGATACAAATTTATATGAGGAATAGATATGTTTAGTTTATAATTTCGATATAAACAGTATAATGATAGATCTTAAACTTCAAAAAACTGTCACAAATTGCTCTGATATCAATCGATAGACTCATTACAATACAATGGAGCAAAAAAATTTCGTAATCAGGTGAAGAATAGCTTACCTTTACAGAAAGTATTATTAAAATTTAATTATTATGCTATTTATAGGAATGAAAAATCACTTGGTAGTTTTATTAATTATTTTTACAATAATTCCAAAATATTTCGAAAATACGTTCTTTTGATTTCTAAATGACTTTCCACGAAGTGCGGCCAAATCAGATCAGTTGCATAATTTGCTCGATCTTCCAGAATTTCATGTAATTAATATAATTTGTTTTAATATAAATTTATGGAGATGAACTAAATTAAGAAAAGAAAGCCATAATTAACGCTGTTACTTAGTTAATATCAATTTGCAAATAATACTTATTCTCTATATTAAGATCCATTTACATTTTTGTAAATCGATTTAATTATTTGACATTCTTCCACCCTTTGATTAAATATTAACATATGCAATACCTGAGCACTGACTAATAGCTACATTTACAGTTTTTTAGAAGCTTACATTTCACCCTGCAATTTGCCATTGTATGTGGCAGGGGAAGTTTAGTATTGCCAGTTATATATTAAAAGTACAAAGGGTTCCTTAAAAGAGAGAACAGATCGTAATTTCCACAGCAGATTATTACTGACTAGTGTCGTCAGCGAGTAGAAATCTCCACCTGAAGATGCCAACCCATTGATGGAACTAGTAAAAAAATATGCTGTGGCAATTACGAAGTGTGTTTTCTTTGAAGATGTGCGTTGAGTTACACGAATTCACGCTTGAAAATATTAATTTTTCTATGTGGGGTTATTCTGTAACGCCTTTTCCTTTCAAGTTGGCCACACGAAGAACTAAAATGATTGGCATATGAACTTTACCGTGACTTTTCCTTATTCTTATTTAAGTGAAAACCGACATTTTTTCAAAAACTGGAATTGGTCGAAATAAGAATGGTACCCCCGGACAGAATAACTTTTATATAATTACATAACGATATCTGATTTTTAGATTGTGAATCTAAAACGCAAACATGGAAATAAATTTATGCAACAGTTGTACAACTGAGTACGAACAGAAAAACCAGAGAAAAGTGTATTCAAATAACTTAAAATTAAAAATGTGGTTTTCAACTGAGTCCCCTAAGTATTTCGTTTTAGTGATAGGATTCATACATAGAGCAAAGATGCCTTCTCCCTAAATGCTTCCAGTGACAAATTTACAACCACCACAGGACAGCGTCGTATAAAGAACACCTCCGGTGCACAGCGGGTAATAGGCATCTTTTCCCGGAAAGTATCAATTGGAGGCACACAAAATGGGAAAACCCACCGAGGTCACTAACCGCCAGAAAATCGGGGCGCCTAGCAAAATTCGCCTTTCTATCAGGGTTTCCAGGGATGGTCTGTGGAAACGTCCTTCCCGCAACATGATAATAAGTCTGAAAGAAACGACAGGGGGTCTTTCACCTCCATTGCTTTCAACGCCATTCAGTCGACTTTTGTTCTTGAGGCACGTGGGATGTCTTTGGACTGTGTCCTTGTCTCCTTGAGCATCCCACTTTATGGTACCCTTAAACAAAATTTAGGGTTGTACCCCTTTCTCTTCCTCTTTTCAACGATTTTCCCACATTAAATTCGCAGAACGCAGCACGACTTTTCAAGACAAATCTATAGAGGAAGGGATTGATACCTCCCTTTCTTTTCGGGAAGGAAATTTTGGTGCCGTATTCATTTACAATTTGTTCCACTAAATTTCTTTCTCCGAGGTTCTATTGTCAGGGGATAAAAAAGGGGCGATTGCTCCCAAGAATTTCTTTTCAGATGGAATATGGAGAACATAAATATTTTTATTTATTTCTCGAATGAAAATAGGAAGCCTCCAATTACATACATTTTAATAATTATTATTCACCAAGAAAAAAAGCCATTCCCTAACCGGAAAAATCCTATTATCAGATAATCGAACCCGGAGCCTGTGGGTTAAAGCGCTAGATGTTAGATTTAGATTCATACCCCGCAAGCCGCCAGTGGAGCATGGCAGGGGGTGTTGCAACACCAAAGACCTAACCTTATCCATGGTGTTAGCATGTACTGTTTTAGCGATTTTACTGAAACTTTGCATCTGCTGTTTTAGCGATTACTTTATTACTTTTGAATATCTAATAAAACTAAAAATGTATAATTAAATATCTAAAGCAATTTTCAAAACATACCAACCTTGATAATAAGAACTGCTCGCAGTAATCCCCCTAAATGTAGTGTTAAATTTAACTGGTGTAAATTTAACTATAGAAAATTTAAATATTTTTGATCCGTACCCGTGCCAGCCGCCATTAACATATTGTCATTGAAAATCGCCAGTGGCGTGTGGCAGAGGGATTATAAACACCAATACTATTCTTTTTTATTTACTGATATTAGATTCTCTAATGCCCCGTGAAGAAAGAAAACTCGAGAAGTAGCTATCCGTTCTAGCGATTATTTCCTTGTAACGCTTTTTCGTTTTCTTTCGGAGAACGTTTTTAACTGGAACAAAAACCTTCGTCTCGTCGACGAATTCTCCCCTGATAAATTTTCGAATAGCTTCTATTCTCAAGCAAATCCCACCCGAGAGACCCCATCATTGTCGAAACACTGCTATCGAGCCTCCAATCTCCTTTAACAATCGTAGCTGCTTAAGTAATACTAATCAGATAGCTAAATAAATAATTAGGTGTTTTCACATGCCATGCCATACGCCTTCTGGCGAATCGCGAGGTTTTGATATAAATGTAAATATACAGTCTCTAGATCCATTCCAAAAATTTATGTCCGGATTCCACACCAAGAAACAGTACTCTAGCAACGGACGGACTAGTAAAATATTAATCACCTCTTCGGCACTCGATTGACTACACCTGAGAAAGTGATTACATAACCACAGAGTTCTATCAGCAGACCACCTTACAACTGGAATATACATTTTCAAAGATAAATTACTTCTAAAAAGTACACCAAGTATTTGCGTAACTTTATGAATTCTAAAGCGACGCACAGGGGGCTAGAATCGAAAAAAGTTGGCCAAGAAGTCAAAAATGGTTTTTTAGAGTGAGGAACGTGAAACTTCGTATAGGTATTCAAAACAGATTGACTATTCTTGTTCTATCTTTTATTTTTCGTTATTTGTGCTAGTCAAAGAGACACGGGATGTCAAACTTGGGCAATTTTCAAAGAAAAGAATGTTCTCGGATTTTTCTGAAAAACTTTCAAGTTTGCTACGATGCAGGCGTAATTAACAAAAACTGATGGAAAAACCGATTATGCCATATTTAAGTACGGTTTCTGATCTTTTGATTCGTTATAGTTTTGTGTAGACAGAACAACAAAATTCAATCTTTTTTGAATACCTATGCGAAGTTTCACGTTCCTCACTCTAAAAAACCATTTTTGGCCTCTTGGCCAGCTTTTTTCGATTCTAGCCCAGTGCGTCGCTTTAGAAGGCCACAGCCCACTGTGCGACGTCACTAATCTTATACGATGTTTCGGTTCGAGACGTCTATTGCAGGGGCGGATTTAGGCTATTTTTTCCTCTATGAAAATTCCTTCCTTAATTACTTAATATGGCAAAAAAGGCTTCCCATAGCAGAGGAAATTGCTTATTGTTTTACTTTTCAAGGCTTAAAACCAGAAAGATTTCATTCGCCACTAGAAAAAGCATACAAAATGGATGTATGACTAATGTAAATGGCTGAAACGGATTAATTAGGAACAACCAAACCAACAATAATTCAACAGTAAAAAAATTCAAAGGTAGATCAAATGCTTTTAGTAAAAAATCTTGCATAAAAGTCCCGCAAACACAGCGAATTTCTCAAAAGAAATCTTCCCAAAAAAAGATACACGAAAAGGAATAATTTCTTAGTATTAACATAGAAATAAATTCTTCATTAGCTATAACAGGCTCTTGGCGCAAAAATCAGATTGAGGCCCCCGCTAGAAATTTTGAGTACCAATTTTCTGATAAAATAGACAAATATATATCCCATAGAAATCTCAGTTCTTCACAAGAACAAATAAACAAGATCTAAAATACAATGCCTAGAATTTCTTTGAATTACAAAATATGATGGATAGAGTACAATCTAATAAATTCTATAAACATATAATGCTAAATCGGCCGACAATGAGCGTAAAATAAGTGAAATAGATGCGAAGATAAATAGTTTTAGGGACTCATTTTCTTGCGAACGATACGCGATAAAATAAGCAAAATAATTACTAAAATAATAAGTAGATAGAACTCTAGGTGTTTGCACAACCTGCCATGCGCCGAAAGGCAGCTTATAGGCTATTTATGCTGTAGATGTGTGTATACTTACTCAACAAATACAAAATTTCTTGAAGCGAAAAACCAGAACAATTTCACTGAGAATTCACTAGCAGTCTTACTGAGGCACTCATACTGACATATATAACACACGACATTGACATTTCCGTACTCAGCGAGCACGATTTCTGAGGCCAGACGACAAAGAGATTTCGCGAGCTTATGGCGAGAATGGATAGCTATTATTGGTATATTTTTCCTGATAGCATTAGGAATACCAATCAAGTAGCTTATTAATAGGTTCGGTGTTTTCACACCCCCTGCCATACGTCATACGGCGGCTGGGGTACTAACGTATATAATAATAATAGATGAGTCCCTTAGCTATTGCGCCCTATTATAAATCCACCCCAATGACATGCTCGTTGCTACACATTTTTCTACATTGAAATCGATTTGCCAATCTTCTCACCAATTAGAAATAACCTCCATGTTATTGATGTATCTTCTACATTTTGAAGTTTCCTGTTCATGAAGAATTGAAGTTTCCTGTTCATCCGTCCGCGAAGAGCCTCAAACTACTTTTTACTTGGTCTACTATGTCAATTATGTAAGTTGGAAATGAAATCGGTCCAATGAAACTACCCTGATACATATAATTCTATATCGATGTTAATTCCATTTTCCTTATCTTAGTGCTAGTTCTTAGAGGTCAACAAACGTGAGAACCTGACGGCAAGAGGGCTTCTTCATCAAACACTGTCTCAATTTCTCTTAACAACGGAGGGGAGCATTTAAGGAAAAATGAGCCAATGCTGTCGGAAGGACTGCCTTAAAGGAATTTCAACTAATCGACTGACACGCGTCAGACTACTTTTCTTCTGTCTCCTCCCGAATAATTTGCATAAGCTCTCAAGTCTCAGCCAAGATATGCGAGTTGAAGAGGCAAGTCCCACCTCTTGGTGGGACTCCGATCCCCGATGACAGAGGTGCATGTCAAGCAATTCTCGAGAGATCCACGTGGCAAATGGGCGAAGGGCGTCAAATGGACCCGAGATTATCTCTCAGATAGGTCCCGATCGCGGCTCCTCCTCTATAATTAAGTTCCGTCATAATCGCAGGGATTTGCAATTTGTTTATCCAGAGACTCATCTTTGAAAGAGCCACTTCCGCAGTCGCGATTGGAAAGGAAGTTTGCTCAAATCCAGTTGTCTGACAGAACGACGAAGGCTGAATGAAGGATGCTGGAAATACAACGGCCAATAAAATTCTTACTGATAATCGGAAGAGCCAAATTCAAATATCTACGCCTCGTCTTACTCATAAAAAATTTTACACATTTTATCATTATTACTCTAGGGAAAAATCTAAACATGAAAGAATTTTCTGTTTCCCGAATAAGGATATAGCCTTTGCAAATAATTTTCACAGTGAATTCTTCCTTAACCTAACCATGGAATTCAAAATTGAATACCATTACCATTACCAAAATTGAATACCATTACCATTACCAAAATTGAATACCATTACCATTACCAAAATTGAATACCATTACCATTGAATTCAAAATTTTAGTACCCCAGGAATAAATTAATTTACTGGTCAAATTGCATTAAACGCACAGTAGTGACTACTGCATCAAATTAAAGATTTTTCGTTTTCGATATTTTCGAGTTCCTAGGTAACCCTTTTTCGGTGTAACGATAACCACAAGAAGATGTTATAACATATAAACATAACTTCTAAGCCAGTGTACTTATTAGGGTGTGGGTTAACATTCACTAGATTTTTTTCAACATCTCCAGCAATGATTTTCTCATGATAATACTGTTAATGACCTCGAAATCATTAACGTTTCGAAAAAAATTTTTGTTGAAAGTGTTAGTATACTTTTTGATTTGATTTTATATTTATTTTCTTATTCCTGGTAATCTGGTTTGCTAACGACAAAAGACAGAACAAAGTTATCACAAGAAACAATACCATATTATTCACATACCATGTACTTAGCGATGTTTTTCTTTCATTAAGGAGTAGCTCAAATCAGTATGAGAATGACAAAAATGAGGAAAGGATAGCATTAAGAAAGTTCAGGAGCGATTAAAAAAAAACCTAGAGTGAATCCTCATTTTAGATTTGAATGCTATGAAAATAGCCGGAGATCGCTATAACACTAAAACGAAACAAATATTTTAAAGCATCTACGTCTACATATTAATGAGATACTAATATTTTCTCTATTTAAAAACTTTTTCATAGTTTTAGATAGATATAAATAAAACATAGATATAAATGGAACATCTCGATGACAGACAACACAATTGTTAACAAATCGATTATTGGTGCCATAATTTTGGGAAATCTGACAATTCCGAAGTGAGTTTTCGAATGTATTAGTTAAAGTTAGAATTGTACAGTTCTTTCACAGTTAGATCACAGACCTATGCAGAAATATATGGTTCTGAAAGAAATGAAATATATATTCCTGACTCAAATTAATTGGATTAACTATAGAAACATATTACAAACTATTGAAAACTCACATTCGCATTAAATTGGGTTAGACTACGTTTAAGTTTCCTGGGTATAAATTTTAAGTTTATCCCTTCGCTGGCTCAAAAATTGGTAAGGCTCCTTTAGTTAGAGAAACTATTCAATTTAAGGACCAAATTAAGTAGAGGGCCTACTCCGAGGAATAAAAATTAGAAACCGATGCCCGTCTTTCGCAATGAAGAACGTACGTATCGTCATCGTAGCATACTCGGAAAGTGACCCGATTCCTGTCTCATTTCCCGTAAATAAGTGCAGTAGAACGTGCCAATATGACCTCCCTAGAGTGACCATCTGCGTAATGTGACGTGTTCTTTCTCAGCCAGTAAAATTAATATGATATGCCTGTAATATATTTTTCATTAATTTTCATATTGTGACCAATGACCAACTATGTGGGGAACTATCAAAGAAATAATCCTTCTGTATAATGACCAGTTTAATATAAAAATCTAACATACTAAATTTTTCTATTACGGTAAAATACGGAAAATACAATACGTGAATTTGCAAAATTTTGAAAAAGTGTAAAATAAAAGCATTCAAATGGGTTTTCCTTAAATTTGCTGATAAGAGCAGAAATGGATTTTGAAATAAAGGCAAAAGTATGTCAACTTCAAATGACATCAGACGGATTTCTAAAATCATATTAAAAATGAAATCTTCTCTATGAAAACTAATCTATCAGGATGTTTTTTTAATCGTTATGCAAATGTTTAATTTCATTCTCTCTTTCCATGGTTTTATATTCTAAACTTAAATTAAGTATTTTTGAAAGCAGGTTAATTTTTGAGAATTTTATAATCCCTTTAAATAAATACAAGAAAACTCTGATTGATGGTTTCGGCCTTTAATTGGTGATATGCCATAACAGAACGAAATAAGATCTTAGAACTAAAACCTTAATTTATACTATACCACAATAAATACATACACTCACGACGTAGGTTTCATTGCTTAGCAAAATCATCACCTGACGAAAGAAACCCGGGTCGTTAGCGTATTTATTGTAGTACAGTATAAATTAAAGTGTTCGTTCTACCATCCTACTTCATTCTAAGAAAATTCCTAAAATCTTCTAACATAATCTTACTATAGTGACCGCTTGTCTAATGTGACCTTCTTCGTATGGTCCCGTGATTGGTCACTTTAGACAGGTTTTACTGCACATCCTTCAGAGAATGACTAATATCTCATTAGAAATTTATTCGCTGAAAATTGAGCGGTGAAAGATACCGATCGACTCAAAAATGTATTAACCATTTTCCTTATTTCTCGTCGCCATCGCTTCCAAACCGAACCCATATTTGGTACATCCATACACGGGTAACCCATCTACCAAACCTATCTGAGGCAACCTTCACTGATCGCTTCCTCCCACTCCGTATTCTGTGACTGCCTTACCTTCCCAAGCCCACAATGATTACCAGATACATGATGTCCCTTTCGCTAACAAGGCTGCCCACTCCGAACGCTCAATATGTGATTCTCTTGAAGAACCATTTCACCCTACCCCGCACCTACCTTCCCATTCTTCTCTTGACTTTTTTGCGCCTTTTCACGTTCCACCCTACTTTGTAAACCACTTCGAACTTCATTGAGTGAAGTTGAATCTAATTTTAGAGGAGAGAGCCCTTGCGCTGAGCTCGTCTCTTTGCGTTTTCTCTTCAATTTCTCACGCCGCGTTGTTGAAATGCGTATTACCGAATGTAAATATTGTTTCGTGGATTTTTAGCCTGAGTGAAGATGCGAGAATAATGGTGGAAAACAAGATATGTTAACAAAGCGGAAATATAGAAAGTGAGAGAGGGTTTCGAGCATATTTTGCTATTGAAATTGAGAAGTGTGCGTTATATTTATCGCAGTATCTATTCCACATCGAGGGAAAGGTTTTTAACTTCAGCATCACAAATTAATTCAATGATGTCAATGTAAATAATTTTGTCTGGCGATACTTGGTGGAAGTCCATATTATCGATGTAGGAATAAATGCTAATTACTTATACTGTTCCATAAAATAATATGTATGTATTACTGGAAACAGTACCAGTGGTTAGCATTTCTTTCTACTTCAATAATATTCAAATTAATAAAATCTTTAGTCAGTTCTAAATTTTTGGCATATGGGACGACTCAACAGTTAACATATCCCTTTCAATAGATACTCACAGTAAAAATCCTTAAACCATTATAGTATGAATTATCCTGTCAACCTATGTAGCACACACAACACTTGTGTAAGTAAATAAATCATTCTAAATTAATAATTGTGCATTTGCATGTGCAATTAATGCATATACTGACGTATATGAAAGGTATTATTTATAATTTTTAGCTGCGGTAGTAATGCGTCCCAAGTAGCCCATAATAGTCTCTTTTTCACATACATTTACTTTTACATTAGTACCCTGCGAGCCACCATACTGTGTATAGCAGAATGATTGAAAACACCGAACCTATTAATGAGGTACCAGATTTGATTTTTCTGAAGCTTTCTAGAAAATTAAACCAGTAATAGATCTCTTTGCAATAATAATAATGCCTTTGTCGCCTGGTCACGAATATCGCACTCGCTGAATATGGAAATCACGATATCGCGTATGTCGTCGGGCAAATCAGTACTTAAAAATTTCTGGAACAGATTATGCCTATGCTAGAGTTGTCTATCCTTAAAAAACAGTTAAGACTGGGCCTTGAAAGCTCCAGCCGTCTCCAGTTGAATTTCTGGAGGTTTCACATTCGCGATATGCTTTGATACGATAATTCATGACCAGATGTATAAAACATGAGTTATTAAACCTCATACCCTCCAGATTGATACATTTGAGGCCAGTCGTTTTTGCCAAACGGCTTTCCAAATATTGTATAATGAATGTTTATTGTGCGGGGATAGGAAAATTTAAATTGATTTATGAAACAACGTCATTTCTCTTCGATGCTAATAATAGAAGAACAACAGTAGTGGTGGAAAACTATTCACTGTTTGAATTCTTGCTAGAAAGGTATTAAACCTTTCTAGCAAGAGTTTGCCAAGTCGAGTTTGTCCTGTTTGTGCTGTTTGTAGCAAGTACATCTCTTTAGCATTTTTTTAATGTTAACTAATTGTTTACGAGCATTACGAACATTGCAATAGCTTTTGCAGCAAGGAGTTGACGACTATAAATAAATTTGAATAATATTTCAGTAAACAGCCATCTTTAGATGGCAGTAATATAATAATTTCTGTCGACATGTATTGGACTGATATCATGTATGCAACATATCCAATTGGGATAATTTGTTTTCGAAATCGTCCCGACGGGTACTAAATCCTACCCCAACGGATAAATAAAATATTGAACGTAATTTGTTTCCAGTCATATGCTCCTCGTATTCCACTATCCGTAGTTTACTCCATTCCTTACCGAAAAAAGTGGAGCAATTGATGGTGAGAGCGATGAAGTTTCTATCGCTGACAACCGATTGTAAATTAAAACTTGAGTGCAATGAGTGCTAATGGTGAAGTTGCTCACAAACGTCCAACTTGAACCGAGTGTTAGGCGGTTTAATTTAGTTAAACGGGAAGTTCCTTCTTTTTGATTCTAAACATGCTGGAGAGAAAAACTAACTTGCACAAGCAACAATTTTATTTACAGCCCTCCGTATTTACGCTTTTATGGAGCATAACTCAAGCACTAAACACAATACCGAGATCGATTTATATTTATTTCTTTAATCTTTCAGTTGGAAGGTATTCTATTACAGTATGCTTGATAGGAAATTCTTTCGGAAAAAATCCACTGTGGTGTCTCGTGAGGTGATGTTTTTTGTAAATTACGCTGGATACTGGAGTTGAAGTATTCCATAAATTTCCTCACCGGCAATTACCTTTCAACTTTCCGATAAGATCGCGCAGGGAAAGGTTTAAATCCGATAGTTTCAACACATGAAAGGTCTGAACAGACCGCGTAACAGTAAAGCACATTAACGATTGGTTTCCTTTCAGAAAACCTGCCATATAGCTCAAGCACTTCTGAAGCTTACAAAGAATTTCTAAACTGGAAGGTTTACTTGAACATTTGCTTATGGCTTGAGCCTTGAATTTAAAGAGATTAATAGGTAAATGAGCAACGCTTGTTTTTCGTAAATACTAAAAGACCTTATTCCACTTAGATAGAGCATTTTTGCTGAGATTATAACAAAGTCAACATTCAAAAACGTTGAATAGCTTCTTATCTTATTTCTATCGATTTCCTTTAATCATCCTCATGACTAGATTTCAGCGCCGGAAAAGGTAAAGTTTAATGTATTACGTAACATTTAAAATAAATTGTGTGACTTTTAGTTAGCGATATAAATATATTAATGAAAATTCCATTATAATCATATTCTCCTTATCACTTTCTTCTCTCATATTTTTATATATCTTTTCTTTTCCCTTTAAATTTTCTCGCGTTCTTCTTAATAGCCTTCTTGTACATAAAAACATATCTCATACGAACTTCACGTTCGATATTCAAACGCCTTATCGACCTTCTTTAGAAACTTGTGATTTTAAGGTTAACTTCTAAATATGTCTGTACTTCTTTGATTGCTTGTTATCTATTGTAATTTATCACTATGCTCTTCATTTAAATCTATCTGTTTTTCTCTTTTGTGATAAAAATTTTTTTCTGTGAACAAATTTTTTTTCTTTTTTTGATGTATGTTTTAATGTAAATTTATAGCTTGTTCATATTGTTCTCTCTCTCTCTATGTAAATATATTTCACACTTTTTTTGTAACACTTTGTAACGGGTTATATGGAAGATGGAACTTATTATCATTATTGGTGGAAATAGTCCCAATTTCGCCCAATAAAGACATTTGTATGTATGTACAATATGTACGTATAATTCTTCCAAATGAGTTTAAATGATCAAATCGTAATTAATATACACTTGCTAAACATGATTCGCTTATATAGAAAAGATTCTCATGTTTCCAACCAGGCTAATTCCGGAGAATCCTTTCTACATATTATTCACCAGGAAAGCTTAAAATCCTTTATGATATGCTAATATTTCTAAGGATGGGAGAATTAAGAAGGAATAAAGAAATTTTGTGTTTTTACTGAGATGTATTCCGATCACAAACCTAGGTTAAGAATTCTAAGGGAATTTAATTGTCGTTATCCACCATATGAATCCTCTGAATCTATATTATAAAGTATAGTGCGTATATGTATGGTCGCTTAAAATTCGAAAGCCAAAAGACTCAAACTTTGTATGTATATCATTAAAAGTCAGCACTGCACAACTAATTGACTATCCCTACCGGTTCGATCCCAGAGTAATCAAACATTTCCGTAAGAAAAACAAGGCAACTTCATTTTATGGGTTAAGGATTTTACTTCTTTAGAAAGATAAAATTAGAGAGAATAGCCGTATGAAATAGAGACAGGTATCTTAAGCAGGAAAAATTAAAACTAATTTTTATCTTGGTCATGAATTATTGATTTCGTTTCTGACTTCCGAGAATTTTGTCAAACACGCAATCCAAAACTTTGCGGTTGCAAACAATTCGGACGGCCCATGCGATAGTTGAATCCGCACTCATACTATAAAGATTTCAGGTAACAATAAAGAGAATTAAACTGTAATGTTTACATAATTGAATTAAAAATTGAGATACAATTAAAAATACATACATTTCAGTATTAAGAAACTAATATAAATCATTTTACATAATATATTATTTGACGTGTAAATATGTGAAAACACTTCAACATTTTAACATTAAAAAAAAGAATTTAAAAGTAAAAACAAAAAAAGTTTACAAAGTCTTGATAAATCGGAATTGCTACCCGCGTGAAAAATTCTCACTGGATCCTGAGTAAAGTACGAAGTACGAAAGAGGTACTCTGAGGCAAAACTTTTGAGAAATGCTNTAGGGATTATATAAATGTACAATTAATTTCATAGTGCTTTCAATTTCCTCGCCCCATTAGCCTTAGGAAGGCACTCTGCGTTCAGAGAGAGGGGAAAAAAGTGGAGATGGGGGTCTTTTGAGGAGTCATTCCTGCTATGCGCAATGCTTTTTCCTGCTCAGGAAGCACAACTTCCCCTATTTTCTGAACTGGACTAGGCCCATCTGCGCAGTAGGCTACTGAGTGAGTGCCTTCCTAACGCGAACGAGGTATAACTTCTTCCTTGTTTAATCTGACGAACGCTTGAAATGTAAATAAGTTAATCCAAGAGAATAACCAAGAGAGGATGATGGAGCTGAAACAATGGTGTCGAAATTGTACACACCTAAAATCATCGGTTAAACTTACAGCGTAGATCGCAAGCATCCTTTAAAGGAGGGTGGTTTCCTGATGATGATTTACTTTCTAAAGCAAACACATTCAAATCGACAGAGCACTGCCGATGTTTGCTTTAGCGCGGATGACAACATCGAGAGCCTGTGCTTAAATTCGAATGTATGAGGAAATATGACGAAAAATTTTGACGAGCAACCTTTATTCTTAAAATTCAGCCTTAAAATTTACTACGGAGAAATTTGCGTCGTCAGCTTTGAGGGGAATTCGTCTGCAAAAGTATGAGTTTCTTCGAATGAGCATCAACTTTTCTGATTCAAGAAAACCATTGGTTCCTCAACGAGAACTATTGTTATCAATGGAAATCCCTCAGCACGTTAAACTATATTACTGAATGCAAAAGTGACTCAAATTCCGTATAAACTCGACTTTCGGTAATTTTAGAATTTACAGTATATACCCAGATGTTTCGCTTGGAATGCAACATTTCTCTTTGGTTCAGAATGTAATTTTAAATATTTCCGTTTATCTAAAAACTAATCCAAGTTTTCATTCTGAAAATGAGAAAAATTCAATTCCAGGAAAGAGACCCATCTCAGCATTATACCAGCATTTACTATTACTATTTCTATAATGGAAAATGGAATTCCCAATTACATATACGAGGAAATATAGAAACCTTTTCGGAGATCTGAATTTTTTTTTTCGACTCTTCTGAAATGAAACAGTCAAGTCCAACTCCGATTCCAACCCGAATATCCAAAAATTACTATTCCAAAATAGATAAACTTTCTGAATACAACACAAATGTATACAAATAGAGCTGCGTATAAAATCGCATTTTGTTCCAAATATTGTTATATATTTATGGAACTCAATTAGTTGGGAGCACTACGTTTTAACTCTAAGAAAAACAAAGCAAGAAACTTATTTTGTCAACTCCGTTAATAGATTTCAGAATGCACTGTAAATACATAAATATACGTAGTAAAATGCATAGAGTATTTGTTAATTTTTAATTAGACAATTATATTCAAATATATACGTAGTATATACTCGATATGAGTTAGCCTTACTTGGTGTAACGCTATAGATAAGAAAAGGAAAACTTTGTAGTATCCACTCAAATTTTACTTGCGACCGCTTTCGAGTCAACCAAGTCATCATCAGGTCAAACTAATGATAACTCGGTCGCAACCGTCGCAAGTAAAATCTGTGTAAAAACCACAAATTTTTTCATTTCTTATACATAAAGTATACCATAAAGCAACAGAATATTGAATATACACTTGCTAATCATCGACTGAGGTTCTTTGGTTTCGTTTGAATGATTCATTTTTACTAAACTTTATCAAGAAAATGTGTAGATAAGTAATTATTATCAATCATAAAAACTACCCATGCTTAAGGCATGAGTACATTGACGTAGTATTTTTAAAGGTCTAAGAACTAAGTCTGCAAGATTCGCATATGTATACTTGTATGCTTTGCTTCGTGTCATTAATCTTAAATATGAAGAATGATTCCACTTATGAGTAAGACATCAGCGTGAAAAATAGCAAAGGTTAGAATATTTGCGGCTGACGACCATTAGCTCCTCGGCGATTTTATGCCCGTAACAATAATATATCTTGTAAGGAATACATTTTTTGTACTCCTGCTGATCGCATAAATTAAAAACTACCTTCCTTTTCTGCCATTTTGCCCAAACAATAATAAATTTAAAATTAGTATGCCCAATCGTGACTTCATGGAACTCAACACACATCTCAAAAGAAAGAATCCTTTGTAATTTCCACGGCAGATTTTTATTGACTAGTTTCTTCAACGAGTTGACATCTTCAGGTTCTCACCTTGTATAGTCCTACATTTACATTTACATAAATACCCCGCAAACCGCCGTATGGCGTATGGCAGGGGATGTTAATACACCAAAGTCCCTAATTATTCATCCTATTTACGCGTCTAATACTATCTGGAAAAAGAGACCAATAATAACTATCCGTTTGTGCAACAATCTCACGACATTTTTCGACGTCTGGTCTCGAAAATTGCGTTCGCTAAGCGCAGAAATCACTATGTCGCGTATTTCGTCATGTAATTCACTACTCAGGAATTTCTCGAACAATCTGTGCCTAAAGTGGAGTCTTCTTTCGTCAAGAGAATTCCAGCCGAGGGATTTATCCTAAAATATCCTAATCGATATAAATTCGCTGTGGAAATTACGAATTGTTCTTTCATTTGAGATACTAATATATTTAACGTGATTAAACATGAGGAAATGAAAGCCTCTCATGTTTAGCCTATGAAACAGAAGGAGATTGTTTTGTCGTTGTAGTTTAGAGGTCAGAGCAATCGCCAACAAAAATTGTGAGACCCAGGTTCGATTCCCAGCTACGGCAGACTTTTCTGTTCCCTTACTTCATCTAAAATCAAGCATGTGAACCATGAGTTTTTCATCGCTTATTTACTAATTTAACAGTTTCTGATAATACCGATACGCCATTCTATTAAAATTGAGCGAGAACCACCATTTGGATGGCCATTGAAATCGCAGGTTATATAAATAGATACTGGATTCAACGCCATCGGTTGCAGTCAAAGCCCCTCACATGCACCTTCTCCACACACCATAGTCAGCCCTAACGGAAACGCGATTCCCTTCGGACAAAAATTCCTATTAATCATCTCCGCTGACGAATAACAAATTTCTGTAACGAGCTCTCCTCTGAAACTGACAGGAATTACATTACTCCCTTCTTTTCTCCGCCGCGCCATCAGATGGCCCGATGACATTTATATGATAGAAACATTAAATGAGTTAATAAAAGATAAGTAAAATTTATGCCTCTGCTGATTGTACGACGGAGATAAGCCGATCAAAACTGTTGAGAAAACTGCGCTCATTCCGGATCGGTTGTTTGTCCCAAGGGCTGGAATGCTTTTTGGAACCCACCCAACGGGATTTTTTCCACAAAAATATTGTTTTTTTATGGATCGCGCAGAATTTGGAGGGGAAGAAAGAGAGCTTTCCCCCTTTGCATCGGGGTCAGGAAAGATTGACAACATTGCGTCCACCTGGGCTTAAGTGTGTGTAAAGGGGAATGGGCCGAGAGCAGAAAACATGAGTAATGGTAGTGTTAGGAGATAGGGAGGAAGAGCGAAGAGGTATATAGTGTCGGCAATGTGTTTGATCCTCGTCTCGGGCCGTAAAACGAAAGTGCTCGGTGTAATTCCTTTTATTTCAACACCGCCACTCAAGGGAAAATTCATTAAGACGCGTTGAATCATGAAAACGCCTCACGAAGACTTTCCGGATTTACGGCCAATGAGAAACAATCGACAGAATGCCCCCTCCCCATCCCCGTTTCATTCCATTGCCTATGCGTCACAAAACAAGCATCTCCGGCTGATTTCCTTATTCATTTCGCCGACGACTGCGTTTTTATTTCCCCCGACGATCGGTTTTAATTCAAACGGAGCCCCTAGAAAGCGATGAATGCATCGAAAGGAAACGTGGAAAGAAGGGGACGTGGAAGGAAGGTTAAATTACGGCATTCCTTACATTAGTAATCCTTTTCGGTTCGGACACCTCCGAGATAAGAGAGAACTGAGCTAAAAGAAATCATTTGTCAATCGGGGGACGTGATTTTTTTCCGCTGCGTTGAAAAGGGGAGGCATAGACAAGCCCCGGGATATAGTTAAGGGCGTGCGAGAGACGACAGGTAGCCGAGAGGGGCGGCGAGGGAGATGAAGGAAGCTGGAAGGAGGAGCGGCCCGTCGGTTTAAAGTCTTTGGAAAGAGAAAATACCTGTTCACGTATAAAAAGCCTCCGGAGGGATGGGATGGAAAAAACAACAAACAGGCGGTGAAGTGTACATCACATACCCCTTCCACGATTCTCAATGCCCCAAGTGACAGGAGGGACAAGGTAATGAGATGGGGCAACTGAGAGGCCGGCTGGTATAGAAAGAAGGGAGGGGACCGCAACGTATGACGGCACTTCTTGAAATGGCGTCAAAACCGTAAAGGCAGCTGCCAGCTTCCAAACTATTCCTTTCCCAACTCCTAAAAAGATGACGATCTCTCTCCTTTCTCCATCCTGCTTTCTCATTTCTGCTGCTCCCTCTTTCCCCTTCCGACTCGTCGGCTTTCCCGACTTTTCTCCGACCCACCCCGAACTCCTTTCTGGACTCCATGCGGCAATAAGTAACTCTGGCAGGTGCACAGATGTCGTGGCGCGAACCAAGCTTGTCCGTGGAAATATGGCCTCTGTCCCTCGCCCAGACGGGTCCAAAGGCTCCAGACTCAAGTTTATTGGAGAGTTCCGCCGAGAAGGCTCCCGGAATCCTCAAAACTACTACTTTGGTGGTCGCTTAGGCTTCCTCGGAAACCCCGTGGACTGGATGGGAAGGAGTGGGAGGCAGTGGAGGCAAGGATGAAAGAAGATAGCGTGTCTTTCTCCCTTCTCCCATATGGGTGAACACCTCGCGCGTACGGATAGGCTATTCCAGGGTTGTTTCGCCGCCCCCGTACGTTGGTCTATCTGGCTCCGATCTTCCAGTAATCGTACGCCGTACCTTTCTATTCATCCTCCTAAAAACTTCTACAGAATTTCCGTTTTTCTTGCCTGCCGAGTCTTTTCCGAGCGTGTTTCGCGAGGTATCCGTGGTACTATCGCGGTCTCCTGGCGTGACGCCTCGGAGTTTACGCCATCCGGCTACAGGAAACGTTACTTACTGCGGAGGAATACTAGGTTTGTTGGCAGAAAGTGATGTTCTTGGAAGTGCGGGTTGCGAGCGGAATTACCAACTCTCCAGTTTGAGCGAATAGTCCGCGACTTTTGAGAACTGTTTCCGGGTTGGAAAAATACTCTTCTGCTTCCACTATAAATTTTACTATAACAAACGGTTCTCGAGAACCGTACGGGATACTGCGAATTGAATTGACGAGAGTCTATAAGACGTACTGGGAAAGTCATTTCACGATAGAAGCAGTTGCCGCCAAAAGGTCATGCGAGTGTATGAGAAAATTGCACTCTGAATCCGTCTTTACCAAGAATTTAAGCGAGCATACGAACTCCTAATGTGATGATTTGTTGGCAATTTGGGCTTTGAACATTCAACAGTTGAAAACCGAAAAATATATTCTATTTTCTCATACATAGCCACTAAAGTAACCATTATAATTTCACACATCACAAATGAGCTTATAAAGAAGAAAACAATATCCTATTGCCTATTAATTTTTGCTCTTCAATTACTTACAGCTTGCACTTAACATTCACAGCCTTAATGCTACATTTACCTGAAAATAAACAACGGAATAATTTCTATCGTTTCACCACATTTGGCACCGTGGCCAACTGCTGATATGGTTTATTTGTCAAGGTGGACATATTTCGTGGCAACCTGTCCAAGCCTCACCATAAGAAAGAATACATAATTTAATTGAATATACATGTAATGGTGACTGTTATGAATAAAATAGGCACTTCAGATAATGAGCAGCATGACAAATGTAAGCGTTGTTCCTATTTCAATTTTTCATTAAACACGTATTTCAGAATTTTGGCCACAAATTTATCTTTTTACGTCGCAAGTTCTTTCCATAAATCTAAGTGGAAAATTAACCCAAACAACTAAAATATTATTGGTTGATTACCTAAATCTTATTCCTAATAGTATTAACATTGCCAACCAGGTAACTAATTACGGAGTTCGGTTTTTCTACACCTCCTGCCATACGCCATTTAGCGACTTGCGAGGTGCTGACGTAAAAGCATTCGCTAATTAAGAACTTTGGGAAGACTCAGCTCTGTTGATTCACTCATAAGTTTTACGCCAGACACTCCTTAAATTCACCACGAAGATGGAAAGCGAATAGCAGAGTAAGCAAAGAATCAGGGTACTAACTAATTAGAGGCGGCCTGATTATGATTTCCAATACAATTTGTATGGAAATATAGACATGAAGCGCGTTTTTATGAACATTACATCAGGACATATAAGTACCTAACCTGGCGATTTATTAGAAACTGAACGCAATAGTTAACAACTATATAAATAAAAATTATAGGAAAAATATTCGTTTTCCTCTATAAGTTACAATTGAAGATGTGAAATGCATGCGTCATTGAACAGAATGAGCTAAAACAGAAAGCCATAGAATTATTCTCCCGGTAACCATTAGTTACTAAAATCCGACGCGTTAAAACCAAGCAACGCGTTATCCGCAATTCCGTTCAATAAATCCCAATCAACGGCATTGAAGCCCCCATTTGATACGGGAGAATGCTTTATTAGGTCTCACGTCTTCCTCGGCAGTTTCAAAGTCACGAGGACTCCGTGCCAACAACCACTGATTAACGAAGGGAGACAAAGAAGAAATATGGGAAGGCCGCTTACACGGCGGTGAGTTAAACGATCCAATTGATTGAAATACGGGACGGGAAGCGATATATATGTATTGGGAGGGAATGATCGTCGATAACGGGGAACACGCATCGAAGTCATAGCAAGGTGCGGATTGATGTAAGAGGGAAAGTTTAGTGTGTTTTTCGGAGAAGTTTCGAGTTATCGTCGCTGTTCCGTATGCGTGCACGGGTGCTTCCCTAGTGGTGCTCGCCTTCAGAGGGAAGTCACCAAGCAAGCACGGCCTTGAATCGCACCCGTGGGCTCCTGGAATGCAGTCCTTCGGCAACGGGCACAGGCAGTACAGCCGCTGAAACCTTATCGTCCTTCTTCGCCTACACCAATCTCAACACATTTTTTCTGCTTATTCCGCACCTAGATTTCATTCATGAGCGTATCTAGGAAAGATATATATTTCATATAGAACCAGTACCTAATTTAGACGCATCTATGGAACGACTATCATCAATTTGAATCATTCGTTCAATAAAATTTCTCAAATCATCGATCAAATGATTGAACTTTAAGAAATTTTCATTCCGGTAAACAACGAGAGCAATCTTCGAGATTATTCTGATCATTCTTTCTGAAGATAATTAGAGAAGCGAACAGGATGGATAAGGTTAGGTCTTTGGTGATCATACATCCCCTGCCATACGCTACTGCCAGTCTGCTGGTATGACTTTAAAACTAAATCTAAATTACTTTTATTCTGTGTTGGCTTTTTCTCTTTCGATTCACACTTCAATATTTTTGGTGTAAATTACACTTTTCTTGTGCATATAACATGTTGCTGCTTTATTGCTTATTTGCCGTTTTGAATGTCGACCCTCTCTTTTTCGAGTCACGCATAATAATAATAATATAAGAAAAGTTACCGAATTTTCTCACAAATGGCATCACTTATATGCTAAGGAAATCCGATGATAAAAAAAATCCGGCAAATTATCGCCCAATCACCTGTCTCACCTCGTTATACAAAATACTGACATCCATTTTAACTAACAGAATATATAGGCATGCAATCAACAATAAGATCATAGCAGAAGAGCAAAAATGATGTACCAAAAGAGCACTGGGATGCAAGGAGCAGCTGATCATTGACACTGCTACCCTACAGCACGCAGTTACAAAGAAGAGAAATCTTCATATCGCCTATATTGATTACAAAAAGGCATTTGACTCAGTTCCGCATTCTTGGCTCCAGGAAGTCTTAAAAATATACGAAGTTCATCCTCAAATAACGACACTGCTCGAGACCGCTATGAAAAACTGGAAAACAAAACTCTTCTACAGGAAAGCAAATAAGAGCATCAGAACAAGTGAAATTAACACAAACCGAGGAATATACCAGGGTGATTTATTAAGCCCTCTTTGGTTCTGCCTTGTACTTAATCCACTATCAAATCTCTTACATAAATCAAAATATGGATTTAAATTAAAAAAAGACTAGATATCAAGTTAGCCATCTCTTATATATAATATCACCCATAACATACACCAAACACCATCAAAAGAGCAAAACGAGTACAATGTACATTTCGATGTCAGGAACATCATCTTCAACGGTACAAATGTGACACAAATAAGCAATAAAGCAGCAACATGTTATATGCACAAGAAAAGTGTAATTTACACCAAAAATATTGAAGTGTTAATCGAAAGAGAAAAATCCAACACAGAATAAAAGTAGTTTAGATTTAGTTTCTCTTAATCTCTTATATATGGATGATTTAAAAATGTATGCATCTACAAACGATCGACTTATAAACAACTGAAAATAGTAGAAGATTTCACCAACGATATTCATATGAAATTTGGAATAAATAAATGTAAAATAGTAAAAATAGAAAAAGGAAAATGGACTATAGCAGATAGCTTCAATCTAAAAAAAGGTGATAAATTAGATACATTAGATAAAGAACAGCATTATAAATACCTGGGCATTATACAGAACCCAAATGTAAATCACACAAAAGTTAAGAACGATTTGGAAACAAAGTACAAAAGCAGACTAGAAATGATCTGCAAAACAAAATTAAACTCTAGAAATATAACCAAAGCTGTTAATAAATATGCTGTACTTCTACTAAAATACTCATTTGGAATTATCAGATGGAGTAAAACAGATCTAAAAAAATTAAATAGGATGACAAGAACCACATTGACTAAATACAGAATGCATCACCCAAATTCATCAGTAGAATGTATCACACTACCAAGAAGTAAAGGTGGTCGGGGTTTTCAGGATATAGAAAATATTCACAATAAACAAATAAAAAACATGCGAAAATATTTCTATAGTAAACACTCAAATCAACTTCTTCAAACAATAATAGATGCAGATCAGAACTACACCCCATTAAACCTGAGTAACAAAGATGTTGACTATGAAATTAGAATAATATCAGATGAAGAAAAAATGGGACACTGGGGACAAAAAGAACTCCATGGAAAACACTGCAGCATATTAGGAAACGAAAGTGTGGACTCACTCCTCTCTAATAAATGGCTATCTAAAGGCAAGCTGTTTCCTGAAACAGAGGCATTCATGATAGCAATCCAGGACCAAGTAATGAACACCAGATATTACAGAAAGCATATCCTAAAAGAGAATATACCGACGGATAAATGCAGAAGATGTGCAGCAAAAGCTGAATCAATTGACCACATCATGGGTCTGCACTTGCCAGCCACGACTACACTGCCAGGCACAACAATGTGGCAAAAATTATCCACCAAAGGCTTGCAGTTACTAAAAATCTGATAGCTGACAATACGCAATACTACAAATACAAACCAATTAATATATTAGAAAATAAGAGTTACAAATTATACTGGGATAGAGAAATCTTCACAGACCTCATCGTGAAAGCTAATAGACCAGATATAGTTCTCTTTGATAAAATTAATCAGGAAGGCATAATAATTGAAATTGCAGTAACCCTCAACTCTAATCTTCAAAGAACTTTCTCAAGCAAAATTATGAAATATACCGATTTAGCAACAGAATTAAAACAGTGGAAATTAAAAAGTGTAACTATAATTCCAATAGTCATATCCAAAACAGGGGTTATACCAAGAACATTGGCAGCCAGAATAGAGAAGCTAAAGGTCGAAATTAACCTACATATCATTCAAAAATCAGTAATCCTGGATACCTGTCATTTAATCAGAACATTTTTAAACGAAGACTAATTATCTTTGTTAATGTATGGAACTTTACATCAGTCCGTTCCCATGTCACCGTCACTTTGTGGTGAGGAAAAAAGAAAAGAGACACAATAATAATAATAACTGCTGACTACTGGCCCGGAACGGAACATAGAGATAGGCACAACACAGCAGCAAAAGTAATACATCAGGAACTTCCCCTAAAATATCAATTACTGAAAATGCGCATGCCTTACTACCAATACGAAGCTGAAAATATGCTGGGAAATGAGGAATACAAACTCTATTGGGACCGAAACATTCTGGAGATAAAACAGTTATCAACAGACCAGACCTCACTCTCATCAACAAAAAAAATAAAACAATAAAAACGTTATTAATTGATATAGCCATCCCCAACAGCTCCAATATCCCAAATAAAGAAAAGAGAAGTTTTCAAAATACACACTATTAGCATAGGGAGGAAAGTACCCTTGGAAACAAGTAACATTCATAATAGTCCCAACAGCCATGTCAGTTACAGGAATTAGGACAAAAAATTTTTACACAAATCTGGAAAATTATATACCAACAATAACACTTATACACGTTTAAAACGAAGTCATTCTAAAAATAACATCAATAGCGAGAAAGTTCCTGGAAATTCAATAGAAAGGTATTTGAATCGGTAAAGAGCCGTCAAAGGACCAAAATTAGACCACGATGAGTGAGAAAAATAAAAAAAATATAATAATAATGATTAGATTTTTTATGTGAATTTAATATCATCTTACCTATGAACGTATAGTGAGAAATGTCGTCCGATATACACTATTATTCATCTTATTATGTGATAATCTTATTCCGATTTTTATTTCACGAATGAAAACTTAAACTAATTAGATCAAAATACTCACCAAGAAATTGTTATGAATGAAATAGAACGCATATTTTTCTTTCCACGTTACATGAAAAAGAGAGGTCACTCCGCCCGCCTTTTTGTTTCCCAATCTGCAATAAGAGAAGATCTATAATAATATGGAAAGCATTACTTGCATGGAATTGAAACCCTTCCTTATTTAAAAATGTTTCATGGGATTGAATATTATTTTGTTATTCATCACATTAAGAAGGATACGGAGGTGAAAATCGTTGAGATTTCTAACAGAAATGAGGAATTCTTTAACAATAAATATCTGTTCCCTATCCCATCCTTTCCCTGCCTGCTACTTCGTTCCCCTCTCCCACCCTTTTTAAATGCACCCCTCTCTATTTCCTCTCCCTTCTCATATTTAAGTCTTGTACTCATGTAAATTTCCACCCGCAGATGTCAACTCGTTGACGAAACCAGTGAAAATTCTGCTGTGGAAATTACGAAGAGTTCCTTCTGTAAAGATTCACTGATATTCGTCGACGAACTAAGTATTTGTGAAATATTTAATTACATCAATCAGTAAAACGAATTCATTGCATGTTGCAAGACGTTTTTTGTTGAGGACACAGAGAGGGAGACTTGAGACCATAAGGTTGGGAAACACTGCCAAAGAGTATTAGAACGCTCAGTCGTTGATCTGCAAATATTTGTATAATTACAACATGAAATTATTTTTTAAATATTAGTGCTACAATGCTGATGGGGCTTTTCGATTTATAATACTTCTGTGCATTTTTTCGATATTGTAAAATGATAATTAAGTCATTAGTTCTATGAAAGACAGAGGAAAGACTCAGAAAACATAGTTAGTTATTTCTTGGATTGTAGTTTGTTCAAGTATTTATTAAATATTATATAATTTTGTTTGCGGTATTGTGTAGGCTTTTTGCCCAAATGTGTGTCAATATCTAGCAATATTCGAAACTATTATTCCTTAGATATATAATAAGATATAGAGATATTAGAACCTAGTAAATCGACATCGACTTTATGATATTTTTCCATCATAAATAGCGTTGAACATGATGTTCAGGGAAGCAATATGAAACTTCACAGAAAGTTTTTAATAAAGTTTGGCCTTAAAGGATATACTTACTGCAATAATATTGCAGTAATTGCAATAATATTATACTGAATCGGCCTCTACTTTGTGGTGGTTTTCCTTTATGAAGAACCTTATGGACAGAGACAAATCCAAGGGGGTGGTTTTGGGGGTTCAAACCCCCCCCCCCACTCCAATGAAAACAGACAAAGATAAACGAAAGCATGCGAGAGCATGTCCTCTCAAAAAATTCAAGGCTAACAATTATGTTCGCTTGATTATGTAACTGGAGTGTTATAAATCTACCATTTAGTAATTAATTACATTAACCGCATTCGATGCCACTGAATGCAAGGTCAAGACGGTTTTGAAATGGCGCATCTCTGCCCTCTGGTGGCTAGTCCGAGCACCAATCCAAAAGAAGCTCGTGAATTGCGAATGTTGCTTCTAATTAAGCAATTTCCATCTGAAACCAAATTAAGGCCGATTCTCAGAAACACGCATTTCTACTCAATTCCTTCCTATGAAGAGCTCAATATCTCTGTCCGACTTGTCGTCGAGGCCTCTCACCATTCCCATGAGGCTCATTCGATTATCTTGAGCGTTGATCATTTCATCCTAAAATGTGGCCTTTCCATGGTCGTTTCAAGGCCCTCCTTCCGCTGCCAACAGCCAACTCAACCGTTAATCAAGTGAGTGATTCTTGATTTCCATTCCAATTGGTGCTCGAACATATGCCATTGTCAGATTCATAATTTCCGGGCAAATTACTTCTTAGGCTCGGATCCTATAAATTCCCTTTTACAAGAAGGGATTAGTAGAGGGACTGAGAGATGTTTCATCCAGAAGATTTCTCAATCCATGATATTAGCAAGTAATGCGACGATATGGACTAAACTACCATTGAAATATTGTTATTAGCTACGCGGCTGTAGTTACGTCGGAAATTACCATCGGAATAAAAAGTTCTACAAATAACTTTTGTTGGAGACTACCTGTAACGTACCTGTACGTACGTACGTAAAAGAACGTAAAATTCTTATCGATTAGGAAATAGGAAAGGACCCATATCGGATAAACATACAGAAGAGTATTCACAGGAAAGATCCTACCGTAGAAATTCGCCCAAGAAGAAATATATGGTGACAATATTGCAAAACTAACAATAATACCGTCCAATCAAATAAATTTGACATATACTGCATTACTTTCATTTTTAATCCGGCATTTACTAATTATATACAAAAATCTGTAACATCAGTATAGATGAAAAATATAACTGCTTAACAAGAAAGTAAAAAGAACGTGTTAGGTCAACACACATTGCAAATAATTAAATGTTCCACAAACTATGTTTAACAATGTATAGTAGAATAGGTTAACAATATTATTTCAGGTGTTGATGAATGGGAAGCTTTTAAAAATACAATCGAGAAATCAGAATTTCAGGGAAAGATATGAATTCAACAATATAATAATCCTGTGGGTATTGTTTGTATNCATACGTCTATTGAATATTTATTGTGTAAATATTTGTATATAAGTAGGTAAAAAACTGCCACAAGGCTAACAGCCTACCTGCAGTTTGTTAATAATAAGAACAACCTAATGCTTGTTTCGTTAAAACTGTCACTGCATATTGGTCTAACAGTACTAAGCGAATGATAAAAACCGACAGAATCGTAAAATATTTGTAGAAAAGGATGCGAATTCATGTCGTGAATATTAAATCGCCTGTCCAAACTCCTCCACTCCATGCAATAGAAATATTGCATGCATCACACTTAGTGAATTATAAACCAAGCGTGAGAACTTCTTGAAGATTTCTAATAGAAAATTGCTCCCATTAGTTTAGCTGTCGACCATATTTTCCTATAGTACTTGCTACCGCCTTTGTTGCATCTATTTGCCTAAGTTTGTGGCTCCATTCTCTTCAGATATATCATTTTATAAATGGAAGAACTTCTTTGTAATAACTTCTTCTTCTAAAGAAGTAGTAGATAAGATAAAACATATATGTATGTATAAATTGACACAAGCCAAAGAATTGGTAGCCTGTTTAATGTTCAAATTCTGAAAATGCGAATTTGAGGTAATTTCTAACATTTGGAGAGAATTTGGTAATTAAGTAATTATGTTAAGTTGCACATGCAAACCAAGCAGTTATCTGAAAAGACCCATATACACACACACCACATAAAAGACCCATGTTTACCCGTTTTTCTCGACTGCAAGTACATCACTTACTTTTCCAAATAAGCATTTTCGTTTTTACTCAACCATTTTTGCCATGACATTTCTCAGCCCTCTCAACTTTCAAATTTATTCGCCCTGAAGGATTTTTCTCAAGAAAAAAGTAATAAGTTTTCTACCACGACGACTTCCTTTGTCTTCTTTATTAAATATCGACGTAAATTAATGGGAGACGTCTAATTATCAACGCGGTAATGATAAACATGCCCCTTAAATCGAACAACTCACTAAATGATGGCTTAAAGGCAAGAGATAAGTTACGTTTAATGACAGGAAGCATAATATTACTGCCTCGGAAACCTCTAATTATACATCAAAAACACCGTTCAGTTGATCTAACATGAGGCGCTCTGAATAATAATACGGAGTATTACGTTATATAACGTTTCTGGCTCAGGAATTAGCAGCTATTCCAACGAGGAATGGATAATTAATATATTCATCCTCTGAACACATGGCATCCTTTACCATTAAAATTTCCCTTTAAAAATCTTATCACGCGCATATTTTACATCCGAGGAAACTTAAACAATCGTAAGAGATGCTCTTTGACTTGAGTTAGGTTGGTTGAGAATGCTTTATGACGCTATATCCACAGGCAGTCTTTCTTTCCGCTCGTGATAAATGTTTTCCGGAGAATTGCTATAAAGATATTTCCTTCTCCGCACTCACATATCTTGTGTTAACTTTATCGCTTCCAAAGCGGTTGTTGACCTAAGATCATGTTTATTGCCGAGGGAAAGACACGCTTGCGAGGCATTGTTGTAAAATTAAAAATATGCCTTCTATCTTCGTGCATTTATTGTCATCAATTAAAAAGTCTTTCCTTCGGGCGGCTCTATTTTTAGCTTAATGATATTTCATAAAATCGCTCCGAGGAAGGTTTCTTGGGGCCAAAGGTAGCAGCCGTGTGATTATTAATTTCTGAGTAACATCTCGACACAGGTATTACTCAGCAAATCTCCAGGAAAGCAAGGATCACCAAGTCATTACTTAAGCCCTATATCACCCTTACTCTAACAAAATTAATTCGTCATTAACTCTAAATCATGAAGCACACACACGTTTCATTATCAACGATCACAAAGTCGTTCGTTACTTATGATGGAGATTTGTTCCCAAAACATCCATCGTCTTCATCACCAATTCTTCACTGCCACTCATATTTGCCTATCATATATGAACAATTACTTGGATTTTAATAAAACTTTATTTAAACTTCTTGACAACTAGTTCTCTTTTAACTACTCTTTTTTCCGTATTTTAGTTGGAATTTGGGTTCTTTATGCCTGTTTCTGTTCTCTACTGGCGTTCATGCTCTGAGGATGCCCCCGTGGGTGGTGGAATATAAGCAACTGTAAGTTACTTTTGATGTTTTTGGATATTTTTTCCATATTCTGATACTTCAACCATCAGCAGCCAATTACTTATTATATTCGCTGTGATAATGCTTTCGGAGAAAATTACTTCGCCTTGAACTTCTCTGCAACATTAAAAACTAAATAAATATACTTCATGGAATCAAAGTTATTTGTACTCGAGTGTACTTGTTATTTGTTCGTTTGTAATGCACTCAAGTGTATACACACATACGAGTAGACACACACATAACCACTGATACAAATATCTCGATGTTGCAATAACATAAGCAAATACATTATTTGTAAATCTGCAAGAAGGAGTATAACGAATATCGACGAAAGTTGGTAGGTGTAAGTATAAAAGTGCTTCAACAGCTATGTTCATTTTGCACGTGAGTCCCCACAGGAATTCGAACCTGGAATCGCTTTCACCGAAGGCAAACGCGTTACCGACATGGCTATCAAAAGGCCTCTGAGAAAGTTTGATTAGAAAATAAATATATTAAGCAATAATAAATGACGATGAATTTTATGCTTAAATATATGTATGATTTATCACCTAATAACAAAACAGTGTGGAATGATTCCAAGGATGAACAGTATTAACTTTTAGTTGACTTGAACTCTGTATCTACGTTAGAGAAACTCGAGAGAACTTTAAATGTATTTAAACTGATGATTTCAATGTAACAACTCTTACGGACTTTTCTTTTCTCTTGACAATTTAATATGGAACTTTGCTATCAAGCGTTTTGTACGAGAATAAGAAAACGTAGAGCGAAAGGTGACACGATTTGCTAAGAAATGTTACGAGAAAATCACCTAGCGTGTCAAACTTGCTTTGTGAAGTATGATGGAAATCTTTAGAGAAAAAGGATCAAAAAGAGGGGTAAATCTGGTTAAACGATATGATGCGGAACCTTATCAAAAGCATTCCTGAAATGTAAAAGTAACATATCTGTCTTTATATTTTCTCCGGCAGATTTCAAAAATCGTGAACAAATAGCAGCTTAGACTCAGGCAATCGCATCCTACGCAAGTTCCTATTTGTTAACTGTTAATAACGCGATTATGTCACGAAAGAAAAGCAAGCAACAAAAGGAGTGAAAGAATCAGATTCGATAGTAGCGTTACGCCTATGATAACCTCCCTCGGGTGGAGTTCACTACAGGAGAAAAGATCAGAATACAGACGGAAACTTTTCGAAAAATTCATCAGCCCAGAGTTTTCAGACGAAGTCAAAGACATCATAATTCCAGTACAAAACGAACTTGATCTACGAGAGGCGTCGACCAAGCGATATAAGGAGATAATAGCTAAAACAGATAGCTACTTCTGGTCGTTTTTTCCTCGGAGCATTAGAGAGGCTAACAGGATAGATTAGGCATGAATAATCGGTGTTGATTCACCCCCTGCCATACGCCAATCGGCGGCTCGCGGGGTAAAATTCTAAATTCTAAATCAAGAAAGTTCCCAATGCCTACATTCTGCGTACAGAATATATATTACCTTAAGTGAATAAGCTTTCTCAGTTATTTGTATCTTTCCACTCTGAAATTCTGAAGAATATATATAATACGTCATATACTATGTGTTTACATTTTGACACAAAAACCTAAGCTAATCCTTAAATATTAATCTTCCTTAAATCTTTAAACAGTATTTAACAATACCATTAAATTCATACTTTCCCAGTAAATATCCACCCGAAGGAATTCGTTTATCATTCGTTAGATACTTACTGTACCAGATTTAAACTCATCAACATCTTTCAATCTCTTTTTTCAATTCAATCAATAATTTCAATATCCCTGCATTTCTTTCATTTACTACTACAAAACAGTTATGAAATAAGTATCGCGAATCCTTCATTTCATCGCAGCTTTCTCGATAAGTTACTTTTATTACAATAACATATTCACCCTACTGCCAGCCATTGGCGTGTTGGGGGTATTGACACCAACATCCCTCTCTAACTCCTAAGCCATTTGTTTTCTCTAATTCTCCGCGGTAAAAATATCAGAAGTAACTATCCATCCTGAAAATTATTTCCTATTAACGCTTTTTTGTTTCCTCAAGAAGTTTGCGAAGGTATTTAAATGGAATGACAAAGTCATCTACTTCGTCCATGAACTGTGCTGTCCTGTACGGAGACATTTTTTTAAAGCTTCCTTCAGCAATCTACTTTTCTTTCCCGAAACGAATACCACCCGGAAAACCATATCATAGCTAAAAGCCCGGCCGTTCATAGTCGTTTCTAGGATTTGCGAGGCCTTAGACAGTAGGTTGCTGCGGGACCAGAAAAAAAAACAAATTTCTCATATAAGAGCAATGTTTTCAAGTTTGTACTAATATTATTTTTATGATATGCAGGAAAATATATTTAAAACTATTGTGTATGGTATAAATATATATCTAGAAAAACAATAAGACGATTGGAATTTGTTTCATTCGTTTGCTACATTGCACGCAAATTCGTCAATAACTTTTTATTTATCAATCTTATCAACTTCCTCATGTTCAATTGACAAAAATACCTCATATTCGATAGAAAAATACGTAAATTAATCACCCTCTCTCGAAAAATTTTCAGTCTTCAATGGTACTGCTATGATTGTCATAATTTGAATGTTCTTCTCTTTGAAACGAACGTTTCCTTTGTGACAACCGGCAGTAATGGTTGGGAAATTTGACAAAATCCTTATAGCTTAAGAGTATTATCATTGTATCTAGCTTTATCGTTATTGTAACGGAATGTATTGTAAACCTTGATGCTACTGTAACTGTATCAGACAGGGATGTTGCTGTATTGGGATGTACAAATTAGCGTGGGATTTGAAGATATAACGATGTTGATATATAAATTGATATAAAATTAATTTTGAGTATTTTGTAGAGGATTTTTAATTATATTCCTGTATATTTTGTACGTATAATCTTTAATGTTTCCCTCTAATGTATTATAAATTTTAAAATTGTCACCTGGATAGTGGCCTGTTGTTTTCTGCAAGGATTTCAAAAATGATTTAGATTCATACCACGCAAGCCGCCAGTGGCGTATGACAGGGGGAAAAGTAAGTAAGGTCAAACTTATGATGATAATAATAAATAATGCAATTCAAGATAATTGGAAATTTCTGGCAGCTTTTGAATATTATTAAATAAATAAATCTAGAGTAGTTTTTGCTGATATCAAATTTGAAAAGAATATTTTAGCTTTCGCCAATGTTATTGACATTGTTAGAATTTATTTTCAAAATATTTCTGTGCTGATATACTTCTTTCAAACTTATCTCTAGGGACATATTCACTGGAGATTCTCAATGGCTCTAACACCAAGATACGAGAGACCCGTAGCTACTACCTGCAGACGGGGCGTGACTTCGAACCTGAGATCATCTTTAACAAACCCAACTGCTATGAGTTTAACCTTTTCTAGATTTGGAATCCTACTTCGTGAGTATCCCAAATCGCCCAGCAATATTCTCGGAGAGGCCGAGTGGGGGAATAATGTGCTATTTCTTCGACTGTCAATAGGAATTTCTTCATAATTCTACCGTTAATCTTAATAATATAGTAATAATAAATCCAACCTTTCCCATTACATTTCGAATGTGCTTTAAAAGAGCCCCCCTTGTACGAAACCCTACATAAGAGTGACTTCTGATTATATCCTTCAGAAGCCACTTTTACGAAACGTCGCTGCTCCTTTATTCAACGCCCGCTCACTTAAAAGAGCACCTTGAGAGACTCGAGTAAGGCTTCCGAAATTAAATCGAACCCGAACTTCATCTTTATCTCCACGTGGATGGAATGCTATGACGAGGATCTCAGCCGAGCTCCCACTTCGCCATCATCAACCGACGGCAGTAAACTTCATCGCGAATTTTCCATAAAGCTAAGTGAACGATGATGTGATCTGATAAAAGTTCGAGGAGTTACACTCCAGTTTTAGAGTGAATTCCGGGCGAAGTTAATTACTCTCCAATTTAAGCCTCCAGGTTAATGTGTAGTGTCGTGTTGTTGACTGTTTGTAAATAAGAATTTTCCATTGATAAGGAAGGATAGCCTTGTGGTAACAATACCGCTATTGGAGGAAGAAGGAATGGGTTCTCATCGTGGGGAGAGTTTTAAGGAAAGAGCACCGGAGACTATCAAAATTGAGTTTGTGGAAATTTCATACCTACACAACCGAATAGTTATGTATTTTAAATTCACTTCTTTGTTAATTACAAAATAGACTCGACAAGACGTATCTTCTTGGAAAACCATATATAATTTCAACTTTGTGATTCAGGTTTTGCAGTCATCTTTCTAATGCCATACAACCAGACTTATTGAAGTAGAAATAACGTAATGGGAGATAGCTACAATCGTTTAGCCGAATTAGCGTAGTCTTTCTCGATCTTACGAAATTAATATTGCACTGGTCTGTGCTGTAATTCGAAGTGGAAATTTTAGTTGAATTTAATAAATTGACATCAATGAATATAAATTAGAGTCGGGGTAGTTGTTTGCAATCAACATTCGAGCTTCTTCGAAACACAAAAGAAAATCTTATAGTGTGCTAGCATTCTACTCATTTTACTACATTTTTAATGTATTTTTCTTATTGAGGATTTAACATACTGATCCTCTCACGTGATTTAAGTATTAATCCTAAAAACATGTGGTCATAGTTACCCCTAATTTTTGCTAGTCTAGTTAATTTCATTTCTGAGTCAAACTGCTGATCACATCGCATTCCGATATGAAGAATAATGTGTGATGTGTAGGGCTTCTAGCAGCAAAGCTTTGAAAAGAGATGAAGAATATAAATATTCATCTTTTTTGTAAAGAAATTTAGCACAGTAGCACAGGTAGGAATGTTCGGTTGTAATATGAGATAATTTTTAAATAATTATTTGCAGAGGAAGTTTTCAAAATGATACTACGTCATGCAGACAGAAAAACTGACTGCTAGTCTATAGAACATAATTTTCATGAATTTACCTAAATCTGCTCGCCGATTAAGTGATTATAACCAAACTACTATTCGGTCTATCAGCGTTAATAACACACGGCACAGGTGGTTTGCAGCGTGAAGTATAAATGTCAATGTATAAGCAAATTTTGGTTCAAATAAACCGCATTAACCGAAGTAATATTTAAGATAATTCAAAGGTAGCCATGGCAGTTTGAAGAAAACGTTCCTCCTCTTTCGAAAATGTCCACGGAGGATATTTTGTCGAGTCTTTGAGCATAATGAAATTCTTTTCTTCGCATTAAATTTTAGGAAGGGACTTAAAATTTCAATGGTTAGATTTCATGGAAAAGCCAAAGTCGTTAGAGTCGTATTCGACACCAACGGCGCCTTAGCTTTCTAGCTGACCAAGAAACAAAAGCAAAACCCTTTCTGCGAACGCATCTTAAGGAAATAATGCAGACCCCATGGTAGTTTCCCACTTAGTGTCTATTGAAAATGTTAAATTGTGTGCTCAGAATATCATTCCTAAAGACCACATAAGGAGAGGTCCCAAGACATATGGGATATTGGTAAACCTACTCCGAGTCGGAATGAATGCATGTATTATACCTGCAGAGCGGCCTCTACCGCCTGAAGAGCGTTGACTACCACGATGTGTATGTAAATCCGGCTCCTGGAAGGCTCTTAGATGCAAGTAGATAAGAAAAATGGAAAATAACTATCCAAACTGCGTTTGACCGTAATTTTAGTCAGAAAGATCACACTCAGAAACAATCACCATTATTCGATGACTTGTCCAGCCATGAGACTGCTATCAACAAGTAAATCTTAATCTTTTTGTCCATAATGTCTCTTTGGTTGAGTTGATTTCGCACTGCAGAGGTTTGCGGGAAGTGTGAGTCCGGACCATCTTAACAGTCATCAATCATAAGAAATTTCCTTCGCCTTAAATCTCTCTTCTCCAGTTTTACGGCCTACCTTCTGGTTAATATAACGGTAAATATACTTCCTGAAATTCATCACTTTAAGTTCATCGATACGTCAATTAAACTATACTTTAGTCATTAAATAAACTGCGTTTAAGAAGAATTCAGAATACTAGAACTGCAATACTGAAAGCACGATTTTGTATTTAACCAGAAGTTATTTTCACAATTTGTGGAATAAATTATAAGTTTATTTTTGAAGTCTTGGGTCATGGTATTCCAGGTTGTCTACGTATAAATTAGAACTCGGAAAGATTCTTTCAAATAAGAAAGATTCCTCGACACGATCGAAAATTTCACATTGCACCAATTTGTCGTCGAATAACGTACCCTTCAAGCTATGTTTACGAAAATCTGCATAAACTAATCGATACTACCTTTGGAATGAAATTTTATAATATTATTATAACCATCGTGTTGAGTACGAAGAACAACGGCGGAAATATTTAGACATCAAAATTCCACAGAAGTGAAATAAAATACAGTTCTTTTCTCTTCTGTGATAGTATCGACTTATATTAAATCTAGAACGGCATTGTCAATAATCTCCAATGACCAATATAATAATTCAGGTACATCCCTTTGCCAAATTTATAAAATTCTCTTCATCCTTCAACACATCGTTCTACATAGGTACATCTTGAAAATTATTCATTATTGCAAATGGTAATGGTCACAAACTGGTGTCGCTAGGGAAACACTCCATTGATATTTAAAGCTGCATGTATGCCATGCACGTCTTCTCTGTGCCAAAAACCTATTGGCAGTAATTACGAAAAGGCAGTGGTAAAGTTAAATATGTTCAGAGATTTTTTCCGCAGAGTTTTTATATTTACATACATTTTCATCCGACTGGCCGCATCCCGCAAGATATAAAAATATCTACATATCAATCAAACCCACTTTACGCCCGAATATAAAATAAGTACCCTACCAGAGGAGGAAGACCAAGGTAATACCGAAAATCGCTGTCAAACTTATGCGACAAATTAAGCCTCATAAAGTCTACATTTATACATTGCGCCAGTGACGAGCTACTTCACGGGTCATGTTGTTACTAATGCTTGGCCCTACCATCAAGTGTTATGTATGTACATAAGAAATCATGCTGCGAAAGGCCGTTCCATTTGTTTGGAATCGTTACGAGAAAATTGGTAAGCGTTGCCCTAATACCTTGCGATTTAGGATGAAAATCTTTGGAGGGAAGAATATCTAAACTTGGGCTGAATTTGGCCAATAAATTTAGAGATAGCACGTTCTCAGAAGACGCTGCAGTAATTTTTCGCCCACCCTACTACAAAGGCCGATCAGATACCGCGAGAAAAATCAGGAAAATATATGCAAGGCTAGTCGTTTCGAGAATTCATTTTTTCCGCTAACGATGCGCGATAGTAACCGACCAGGGACACAAAATTAACGGTGCATGCACCCCTCGCCATACGCCGAAAGATGGTTTTCAGAATATAGATGTAGATAAAGATGAAACCGCTAGCGCATGTGCCAATCAACTCCTACATGTTCATCATTATAAGAACTATCCCTAGAATCAAATACGAAATAAAATGAGAATAGGATATTCAACAAAAATAAAATTTGTTTGAAAATTGCTTATTTCTAAGTACAGAATACAATGGTTAGTTAAAGTTACGAAACTATAATTAATGAGAAATGAAATAGCTGAGTTAATAGGTATCTGTATTCCTATTCGTAGCGTTTATAAATTCCTGTAAACGAGCTAACAACTATATAATAGTGTCTCATTATCTAATTCAATGAAACGATTTCAAGCAATTCGTATAAATTTTCCTATGATTAAGGGATTATACGGAGATAATGTTCTACCATAAAGTTTAATTTATATCATTATCCGCTAACCTTTCATAATTATGCAAATAATCTGCAACTTTGACCTGAAATTATCGTTTAGCTATTTCCCCATATTTCTAAACAGAGGACGATGAAGTGTAGTCGTAATTGCGTTTAGTAAATGGCAGTTGGGCATGGAAACCTCAAATCCTTGCATTCAGACTTCAAATTTTAATTGATCCCTCCGCTCTATTTCTGGAATTAATATTGCTGATACAGAGTACAAGCTACTTTTAAAATTATTTTGAACAAAGATATTGGTATCATGTCCATTTTATTACTTCATTATTGAAACACTGAAATACAGGAAAACGTCCAGAGCAACCCTAAGAACGGAGTCATATTAACTGCATAACGGATTCCTAAGCAAACCAGTTTGTTGGTGGCCCTAGAGCAACCAATAACAAGGATGAAATGGAAATAGTCGACAATGTTAAGCATAAATATATTTGCAGTTGCCTAAAATTAGTAAACGTAAAAAATATAGTAGTTTAAAATGTGTTTGTCTGTAAAGTATTCAGCACAAAGACCGGTTGGGACCTCACACCCTCTACCATCAGCTGCGAAGAGCTAGGAGAGGGAAATGAGGCTTACTAGGCAAGATGAGGAGTGTGGTAGTTTGCCCTTGCTTTTCTCACTGAGCCGGAATCGTAAAAGCCGAACAAGTCCACGCTAGTGAAACACAAGGGCTCTACGAGTAACACTTTTCGTAGCATTATATACGATGAATCCTTAATTAATGCTAATATTCAGCATAACTCACACCTCGGTAGCTTTCATACCATCACAGCTATGAAAAAGACCGAGACAAAAGTAAACAAAAGGTATATTTTTCTCTATCCCGTACCAAAAGACAAATGAAAAATATTTAGTTCAAGATATGGTAGCGGAACTTATAAAATACGAAAAATAGAAATACGATTTCGATTTAAAATTTCATGGAATTAATTTAAACGTCAAAAAATTTTTATTTACGGCAAGTCACATGACATATACAAATAAGCATGGGGCTCCTATACTGGTGGGGCCCCCGGGCAAGAGCCCAGCGGGCCAATACGTTAAGACGGCATTGTCTAGGACCCTCCCTGGCCCTAATACCACCTCGCAACGCAATCTTCAGGAAGCTTTAAGTAGCTTGAAATACATCAACATTGAAGACAGCCAGCAGTGAACGAACAAGCTTCGCCTTCACCGGAGGGAACATCCCCGCCTTAAAAGCTCACACCTGGCTCGATTGTAAGAACCACCCAAATCACCACCAAAATCACGAACCCGGAAAAAAATCTTCCTTTCAATTTTCCCTATTATTTCGATCGAAGTAACTCCAACAAATAGCTCCGCACGTGCCTCGAATACAGCCTTTTTCGCTCGTCTTTCTAACACTCGCCTCTCACCGACCACACCTCGCCCGCTATCCGTCTTACCCTTTGCACCCTTCCACCGGACAAGAACTTCTCACCCTCCCTTTCTGAGGCATCCGTGAAGTAATTACCCGGTGGTTAGCGAGCAGGCACCTCCCTCTTCATCCTCCTACTACCACCCTTATCTCTACCCAATCGCTTGCCCATTCATCAAGCTACCTCCACCCTACTCCTCCTCGTCCTACACCCTTCCAACCCTACACCACCGCTTTCCTTACCCTCGTCCCACTGCTTTGGCAGCTCACACGTCGCTGGAAAAGATTCCCCGTGTTACATCCTAGTTCCCTGCCACTTATCCCATTGCGTTGGAATTTGCTAATCGCCCGACGTCCACAATAAGATTGCATGTTTCGGACGTATCGGAACCTGTTTGCTGAATGTATTAAGTATGAAAGGTACTCAGGTGTCGCGGGCGCCGCAATTATTCCGCTTATGCAATAAATTCTTCAGGAGCGATCCATCGAGGATGTGCTTTCTCTTCTCTTTCTTCGTGGAGAAGTGTCGCTTGCTTTCTTAACCGAGTGATTGAGGAGTTTCTCTTCGGGATTGGTGTATGGGAAGTTGTTTTTCTCTCGCGCGATCGCTTCCCCTCCTGGGTGTGAGCAAGCTAAAGGTGCGCGATTACATCTCGTCCGGAGAAGGGCAAGGCGAGAGTCGGCAACGTCGTCGACCGCGCGGCCTCAAGGCGGTAACGCGCATGTTAGGGGTGAGTAATGTGACGTCATGCGGAGGGATATATCTGTTACGTCATAGATATGCTCCGCGAGGCAAAGTAATCCCTGAAACGGTGGTCACCGATTGCAATGTCACGACAGACTCGCGTCCTACTCGGAGAAAGTTAGGGACTCGAAGAATCTGGTGCCTTTGTGTCATCGGTATTACCGATTTTGGCTTCTTCATATCTAACACGCACACACGATCCACGCACTCCTAAACGACTATAAGTAGCATGGCAATCAAGGTCAAAGTGAAGGCATAAAGTTGGATTTGAGGATCCTTTCGATAAACGACGAATGTCACCTCTGAGCCTGGTTTAAGCGCACACACTCCCGGTTGGCAAACGCTCCGTTCGCACACCCGTTCGTGAATCGGAAACGTGATAGGTTCCATAATCACAACAACAATAATAATTTCAGAATAACAAGGATAATAATTTAAAATAACGATTAAACTAATTTCACGAAAACTATAGTTTCACTATAACAATAATTAATAATAGTTTCAGTATAATAATGATAATTTCAATATAACTAATAATAATGGGGTGGCGGAGTGGTTAGTGTGCAAACATGCTACAACTCCAAGGTCCCGGGTTCGAATCCCGGCTAGTCGGATTATTTCGGTTAGGGAATGGTTGTGTGTGTATGTGTCACACGTGACCGCTGCTATCGTTTGTAATATTTAATAAAATGTATGTAAATGGGATTAGTTTCCTGTATCAAATTATTATTTCTAAACTGGAAGACAGATTGTAATTTTTATTTTAACTTGTAACGTAAACAGAACCACGATAATATCAATTTTTATAATGATTATTATTTACGCATGCCCAAGACAATATCGTAAGTAGAAAAATGCGCCAGTAGGTTCAGGCACGATGTTTAAGGTAGGATTATTGAATAAAGAAATGTCCGATTAGCCGGGACTCGAACCCGAAACCCGCGTTGAAGTGCTGAGAACCCTTATCCCGCAGCCATAATTTAATATCGCAATATGATTAAATGTGAAAATAAAAATGTATATACTGTTTCAGTATTCTCTAATGAATGTTGAGATCAACTTTATCATTTAGAATTTCGCACTCATTCAATTACAGTATGGTCAGGAAAGGGTTATAACAGAGCCGTTTCACTGGGAGAGGACACAGCCAACCTATTTACCTAATCAATGTTTGGTGTGCTGGCGGTGGTTACAGAATGCATTCGAATTATGTAATTCGTTCTAATAAAATGAAATTTTCTCATGAGATAAAATCAAATTTGTAAGTATGAAACATGCCTCGACCTCATGTGTGGCATCGCTACTATACGATATTCTTGGAAATCGTTTCACTAATTTTAATTAAATGTTATTCAAAATATTATTTACGAATTTACAAAAAGCAGCAATATTTGGCATTTATAATTTATCTTCCACTTTTGGGGAAAATATTCTAATACTTCTTTCACTTGCAGTCCTTAAAATTTCGAATATTAAAAAATTGTGAGAATGTTTTTGCAGAATTGCAGAAAAACAGCTCCCAAATTGACTGTGATGCCAGATGCCAGAGATGCATCCCGCCAAACTTCATTGACCAAAGGGGAAAATAAATTCAAAACTAATTAAACCTATCGCAATTAAAAATGTATTATCTCTTTCACCTCTTTCTGATCCATTCATATCATTTGATCAGTCTATACTTTGTATTACCGTCCTTTGTAACAATTTTGTAGTTTTTTGCTTTGGTTTACTATATACCCTTTTACTTTTTGTGTTTTAAAGTGTTATCTGCTGACTAAATTGTCTATCGTATATTTTACCGCTGTTTATGGATTGTAAAGGCCTTGTGCTGTTCCTGAATTTAGCTTGAAATCAATAAATTATTATTAGGTGTGCTTTGAAGAAAACTTTTAAATATAAGTAACTTTAATTTGTTTAAAATTACTCACATGATGAAAAATACCATTGCTATTGATGAAATATGAAAATTATCTATCGTAACAATACTGTCAAAAATTATTCACCGACACGCTTCGTTTTCCATATGGTACGAGCGTATATATTTTCGGCTATGTCTATTTATTTTAAGAATAATTCATAAAAGATTTGGAATTATATATTACGGAAATGTTAATATTTTTAAGCAAATCATTATTAATACACCAAGTCAAGAAATTCAGGTATCTTAAGGTATCGAAGTGGTAACTTCGATGATATTTTGAAGGATATCCAGAAACAATTTTCATATATGAATCAATCAGAGAGTGTGAGCATCCTAGAATGTAAATCGAACATCAAACTCTCTTAATTTGGTATCAAAGTCATTCGAGTGCGAGGGATATTTCGTGAAATCACAATTTCTCGTTAAAATAAGAGTGGGTGGTAAGAAATAGTGGCCAAAGGTATTTTGGCACCTAGGAAACCAATGACCAGATTGAGGAGCGGGAGAAGCCTTACTGTAAATGTCTAAAGAAACACAATATTCCCAAGGTCGACCCATAATAGCAATCAACAAAAGAAATTAATTGATGGAGTGAAGTTTATATCCCCTTTCATAAGTAGATAAGAGGTTCTATGGGTGAGAATGAAGATATAGATGAAGATTTCAGTAGCCAATCGTATCGGATTTTTTTGAGTTGTAACCAGGGTCTGTTTCATCAGTAGACGAACCTAGCCTAGGGTGCGCTAGAATTTTATCGCCGGTTAAGCATTGGTATCTACAGAGCAAGAAATTTCATCATAACCTACTGTCGTCCATAACATACTAAAAGAAGTATGGCAAAAGACATGAGAGATGTAAAACAGAGAACAAAAATTTGATTGGAACTGAGGAGGTCGTAAAGAAACGGAAGATGTTGAGAAAGACATGAAAAAAGATGATAGCACCCCAAAAAAGTGAAGTCTTAAAAACTGGGCAACACAACATTTGGAGGACAGAGTCCATATTCTTCAGTGACGTGCTAAATTATCCACAAAGCAGATTTGTTCTCTCGATTGGTTTGTTCAATAGATTTTTAGGGGTTATATAGATATGTTTTTCTTGTCTTTATCTTTCTATAATTCTCACCCAACTGTACCTATATATTAATGTCAAAATCCTATATTTTTCTCTTAATTTGATTGACGATGGAAGAAGATACATTCTATGTTAATCTCACCTAAATTAAGACGTTTATTTATTTTTTATTACTTTTATTGTACTTTAATCCTGCTGTTTTGTTCCCTTTCGTCCTTCAGCTTCCACCTTTTTACGAGGTAGATCGCTCGTATAATCATCTCTTGTTCTACCTTCAGTACAGTTGAGCGAACAATCCAGTTAACAAAACACTGATCAATGAAAATCAAATAACGGCGAAAATTATTAATGTTAGTTTTCCATTTTGTTTAAATGGGAGCAAT
The DNA here is from genome assembly GCA_000376725.2 of Ladona fulva. NCBI lineage: Eukaryota > Metazoa > Arthropoda > Insecta > Odonata > Libellulidae > Ladona > Ladona fulva. Next base: position 461,405 of record KZ308362.1, on the reverse strand, counting down.
TCATAATTTAACCTGGAAAACGCTAATTAACGAAGCCTGCGTTATAGTTTGAATAAACTCTAATAGCATCTGCGAAACTTTATCACGTTTTCCATAATGCAAAATTTCATAAAGTTACGCCAACAACAGTTGTTTAAACAATCCATTGAGGGAAACGTATTTTTGTTTTCGAATGACGATGCTCGATCTGCTCATGCATTATTCAACTCATCATTAAAATACGATTCATTATTCTGACCTTTAATTAATTATTCGCTCCAAATTATTGGCCTATGTGATTTGATATGTTTAACTCACTAATGAATCAAATTAACATCTAAAAGGGCCAACTTCTCTCCTTGGATTAAAAGGACCGAGAGAATCCAGGTGTAACATTTTGTAGCAAATTTGCACGTAAATATAGATTTAATTTTGTTCTTCCACTTTTCCGGGTCAACAAGTAATTGTAAATACGGAATAGAAATACCAGCTCAAGAACTTTCTTTCCGCTAAGTTTAATTTGCAAAATGTATAAGAAACTAAATAACATTTTAAGAGGGGTCTGTATGTTTTATCTGTAAGTCGTGTATGTAAGTAATAAATATGTAATGTACATGAATAGTATATGAATTGTAATACATACGTCGTTTAAGAAACTCGCACCTAAAAAGTATAGACATATTTAATTCTAGTCTAAATACAATTAAAAATACTATGTGCCCTTTGGAATATAAACTATTATTTTCAAATGTACTTTGGNTTCTTTTAAATTCACTGTATTTTAATGGTTATCATTCAATTTATGAAAATTTGTTCAGTCTGCCTTTAACCAGCCTAGCCCTTTACTAACTGTCTTCTTTATTAATTCTGTATTTTATAAATTCATATCCCATTATTGGTGATGTTTTATCCTTTAAGTCTCTTAGTTTGTGATATTTTGTAATTTATATCTTATAATTGTGATATTTGATGTGATTTGTAGCTATGACATTTATTACTATATTTTCTTAATTTGTAACAAAATGGATATATCCAGTTGAATGAATAAACAAATATAAACGAGTATATATGAAACGTAGAATATTCTTTCGCTTCAAAAAAATACCTTTTATAGCCTAACATTCGTTCGTGAACTCTTCATTGAGTATGTATTACGGCGATCACAATGTAAAAGCGAGGTAAAAAATAATGGTGATTCTAAAACCATCGAGTGGATATATTTGTCGTCATTGTTTGTATTCTAAAATACTAAATTAAATTTTTACATATTACGCGTTTGCGCAACACTTTCATCAGATTTACGCCATTCTTTTGAGGCCTGAGGTGAAGAGGCCTGGTTTGTGGTGAAGAGGATTTTTCTCAATTGCAAGTGCTTAGTGACCACTCTGTAACAATAATAATCGGCATTTCAGCCTCGATTGCATCTCAAGAGAGAAATCCTAAATACCGAATGAAATGTTCGTAATTAGGTTTGCAAACTCTCCTGAATTCGCTAATACACTCCCGGAATTCGACAATAATTTATGTCTCTCCCCTCCCTCATTGAGGGGTTCGTCTTCCACTTTTACTCTATTATACTTTTTTACGGTTCCTACACTCATTTGCAGGCTTTCGAAACTTTTTGCGACTGATTTTCATTTATAATTTAGCTGTCCTCCGTAATTTTATTTACATTCCATCCTCACCTCGAGATGTTTGGAAATATTTTTGAATTTTCTTGCTTCAAACTGGAATTGAATCGGAAACCAAAACCGAGAAAAAAATGTCATTTTTGGCTGGGTGAAAACCGAACCGAAAATTAACAATCCGTCAACCTGAACCGAAACCGGACACCATCATTTTTTTCCGTTCCGATTAGCGGTCCGCATCCTCATCAAGGGTAACAGTAGATGCATTTAATAAAAATACTTAGATTTAGTAATCAAACTGAGAAAAAGAAGAGCACTTATACCTTTACCACAGTAATATTTATTAACTCACGACCATGGTTTCGATCTATAAGATCATCCTCAGGTGCTTTTTTTAGCACTTTAGATTCATACCCCGAAAGCCGCCAGTGGCCCATGGCAGGGGGTGTAACAACACCAAAGACCTAACCTAATCCACCCTGTTCGCATCTCCAATGCTCTGAGGAAAGAACTATCTGTTTTAGCGATACTTCCCTGTAACGCTAGGTATTCACCTCCCGGAGATCGCGCTCGTTGTTTACCGGAATAACTGTCTTCAACTTCATCTAAGAATTATGGATCGATGAATTTGTCGAGAAGCTTTCATCGATATAAACTGTTTTCGGGTTAACACCCAGGTAAGTTAAGGTGACAAAGAAGTCGCCAACGTTTCGAGCCAGCTCTGCCATCTTCGTCAGAGCATTCAGGGGATTTTGTCATAGCCGTAACGCTACTGTCGAACCTGAAATCTCCACCGACAAAACGAGCTGCTCTACGTTGGACCATCTCTAAATCTGAAACTAACCCTACTTCAATGGAGATCCCAAACCGCGCAGCAGTATTCGAGACTAGGTCGAATGAGGGAAAAATAAACTATTTCTTTGAATTTTGATAGACATCCTCTTATGATTCTACCTGGCAATCTCTGCATTCTATTTGCCTTTCCAATAATATCACTAATATGTTCTTTGAACGATAGGCTACTACTGAGTGTATCTCCTAGGTAATTATTGTGATGCACGAACGCTAGTGGGTATGCTGAAATGTCATACTGCACGCTAATAACGTTGGTGGAACGCGTAAAAGACATAGCAAAGCACTTCCTAACATTCAAATCAAGCTGCCAATCTTTGCACCAACTTGATATAACGTTCCGGTCCTTCTGTATATACATCAGTGATTCGCGTCTTGCTATTTTTACCAAATGAACTTATTCTATAATTATTTCTTTTTAATCCAGAGATTTATACCAAAATTTAATAAAAAGAAATTCTTTTCAAGGGTCGCGTGTAATATAAATCCTGCACATGGGTTATTTTATTGGAGAGAAAAACACCGGTTCGACGGTTGCTTCCGTTGCTTCACCAGAACTGAAAGGAAATTTTTCGTTTGCACTGAATCGGAGTTAAAACCGGAAAATTATGGTTCGATTCCCTGGTATCTTGGGATGAATACACCAATTGCGAACTCATGATTCTGTTGCAGGAATCATATTAAATTATCCAAATTACACCTTCGGGCAGAGCTAATTAAATCGTTATCAAATTAGATGTTTATTGTGTTCACTGACGAAGGATACATGTTCTACTGTAGTAAAAGTTATGCTTTAAGGTAGTGATTCCCATAGTGGGCGATACAGCCCTCCTAGGAGTGCTGGTGTAATCTAGGGGGGCGCTAGACATAAAAGATTTCATTACCTGTCATCTTTCTTCCTGAATAGTTTTACTGGATTTATGTCATCGAAAGAACAACAGAAAATTGTCATACAGTATCCTGGCTTCAATTCTTCAGGAGTTCGCTAAGGCTCATTCGTGTTAACTTGACCGACACTCAGTATTCTACTGCGCAGGTGGACCTAGTCCAACTCAAAATATAGGGTAGGCAGCGCTCATTGAGAGGGGAGCCATGCGCTAACAGCTTTCATAGCGTTACGCATGGCGGGCAAATACCCCTCAAATTTTTCCCTCCTCTTTTATTTTCTCTCTCACGAGTTGTCATCGGCCAGATGAAAGCGAATGAGCTATATCCTACTCACAATATTTCGTTAAAATTCACACGCAATTGCTTTTATAAAACAAAATGCAAGTTAAGAATTTTTTCCGAGATCGAGCGAAAATAATCCGAGTATTCATTCGATTAGGAAACCATTCCTGATAAACAGAATGCGTGACAGGGTAGCTCATCAAATAATCGAGCGTAATGACATTCATGATTAGCAGTATGAAATTTCGCGAGAAAGAAATATTCGAAGCTAATATTAGCGGTGTGCGCAACTTTCAACAAGTCTCAAGGAGAGAATGGGGTATTTCTGCAATTGGGAGAATTTCTACACAAATTCACGGAATAAGTTTTTCTGGAAAATATTTCGTAAGTTCTTGTTATGATAAGAACCGATAAATCTAAAGTTATCTCAATTTTAGTATAAATAATGCAATCCAATATTATTGCGCTGTAACTCATTTTTTATTTACCATGAAATTAAAATATCGTGGAGATATTTCATTACGTTCACAACCATTTTATGTCTATTTCATTCACTCTACCAAATGAGCACTTTAGAAGCTTCTTTGCCGGTAAATTTTATGGCATACAAGATATATCATAGCATTCCAGGTTTTTTTGTGAACTTAATTAATGGGACTTACTTCGAAATTACTAACATTGGCTAAAATCAGTTCAGCCTCTGATTGAGCACGCTAGCAAAAAAAAATCAAAATGTAATCAAAGTAAACTTTCTGGAAATTACAACCAAAATGGTAGTCTCATGAGATTAAGCATTAAAAGCGTAAATTACTTAGGGCATTGTCAAATTGTCTTAAGTTATTAATTCCATATCAATCACAAAGCAAATGAGTTCAAACCATTGAGTCCACTCCCAATGCAATGAATTTTCCCTTCGCATAATCCGTCATGTACTCTGTGATCGATCTTACAATTTGTTGGCACTGTTTAAGGGATACATTACCTCTTTCAAAGGAACGATCTCCAAAGATGAACACTCAAATATTCCTTTATCCTGGGTAAGGAAATGGTGTTTAACTTTGTACGAGGAGGCGTGTGCCTCCAAGGCGTAACCCAAAGATGTATCCTAGCAAGCGTAAAAAACGGCGACATGACTGAGACTCGAACCCGGGTCTCCAACTTTCGTCACTTTTCATCGACGCGGCATGGTGGTTATAATATCTTGTAGTAGTAGTACCGCTAAAAGTGCTTCGACGACTTTCGCATAAGTGGGCTCCCGCCGGAGATCGACCCCAGGACCGCTTTCAAGTAGAACGCTTTACCCACATGGCTATCGGGAGCCCTGGTTATAATATCTGCCGGCAAAGTGGGAGACCTGGGATCGAATCCCAGTCATGTCGCTATTTTTCACATGTTTTTCCTTCTATAATTCTCTTTTCGTCCTCCAGATTATGACTATGCAATGATTTCGAGAAGAGAATAAAACACAAAAATGAAAGTAAAATTCATCTCATTTCATTCTACGCGTGAATCGCTTATGACCTTTGAAGAGATCATTACGCCTGTCAAAGATTAAATCAGGTATACGGGAGGGATCTCAATCCCTCTTCTTGATGTATTATCGCTTTACCCAGATAAGGCGATAATCTTCGATGCAATGTGACTGGTCAGCTATCAACGGCAAACGCATTACTCAGGTGTCGGGTTAATTAGTCGGATTGTATTCCAGATCTCACTGAAGGGAAGCAATCAATAGCTCGTCAGCTTAACGAGCTGACTGAAGACCTGAATAGTGACTTGTTTGTGAGTTTTCCGAGAAGTGGCGCCAGCTTGAATTATAATGAGAGAAAAGGCGCGATGATAAAATATGAATTCCGGAATGATTCCCTTGTATTTTATTCGCTTTCTTTCTTTTTTCACTATTAATAATAAATAGACGTAGTTAAAATAATAAAAAGAGATTATTTATCGATAAAGGTGTATCGATTGATGTAAAATTAATTTTTATTTCGTTTCACCGCAAGGCAATAAATCTTTTATATACTTAATTTAAGGCTTAATGGAGTAAAGAATTTGTATCATTTTCACGAGGTCGTTAATTTACAACCAACCAACTGAAGTCGAATTAACACTTACGAGGGCCATTAGCCGTTATATATCATAATCACCTCTTTATTGAAAAGAGAAATCAGAGAAAAATATTGAGTAATAGGTGTAAAATACGTTCATTGCCACCGTCACGAAATCTTATTTGTCACTGTCCTTCACCACTAAATTTTGTGACAAAATGTTCATGTTTTCTGAGGAGCTAAAATGAAGTGGCTTTAGCTTATTAATACGAGAAAGTTCATTAGCATCAGGTTAATTGAAGGCATATGAAGGGTAGAGAATTATTTACAGTAAAGCCTGTATTTTCTATGGTTACCTTTTTCTCAAATCAAAATACACATTATTTTGAAAATGAAAAATTTCAAAGGTTACCATAAAAGCATTTCTTTTGCATGTAGGAAAATATTTTTTCTCATTTTTTTATAAATAACTCATATTTTCGCCATTAAATATCAACTTCTAACCTTCGAGATATTATTATCCGTTTCCGTGAACATTTACTCAAATATAAGTTAGATAAGTACTCCGTAATCTACTATGTATATAACAATGCAAAGATTTCTCGAAAATATTTTTCTCGTTTAATTTCACTTACTTTTGCATCGTGTATCCTATGTATAGCTGAGAACCGTCTACACATAATAAATTACGGAGCACTTATCTAACTATATGAGTTGTTTATCAAAATAAATGAGAGAAAATATTTTCCTACGTGCAAAATATCGCGATATCCATGGTAATGTACGTGTATTGCGTGGTTGCCTAACTCCAATTTTCCTATGCTAATTTTGCATAAACAAAGGTTTGTTGGTGTCAAAAGTCGACGAAGTGTTATTTGAAATGTTATTTTAAAGCAGTGAACCTACCCTGAAAGTCTCAAGCAAATCCCTATTACGCAAGTCTGGTGTTCCCATTGTAAGTCTCACCTTTTTCATAAACTGCGCATTCTTAATGACAATTCGACATCTATTTTCCAGGAATTGAAAGCCTTTGAAAGAGAAGTAGATCTGACACGCAAGGCTTTGATTGCGTGTCCTCCGTCTATTATTCGTGTGGACAAAATCTTCAGATTATAAGGGAGCTGAGAATATTATTTCTTTTGGTAAGTCTTTAATTTTCTCGATATTCATTGGCGATGATCAAATTCTGTTTGCTGGGAAAATTTGAGGTGATTGAAACGTATTTACCCTTAGAAGGTAACCTAGCGTCATGTTCACGGGCATATATTTTACATTGAAACCTGTCTAAAGCGAAACCTGCTTAACTCAGAAACCTGCAGAAGATGGAAGAATTGATGATATTACTGCATATACTCAAGGTTTTACACAGTAAAGGCCCTCTATGTGGGGAAATCGGTGAAACCCGAATGGATATCTATAAAGTTTCAGGATGTACATTTATATTAGTGCCCCCAAGCCACCATATGACGTATGGCAGAGGGAACCTCGAAATATGCGAAATCTCTCATACACCTCCCCATATGCAAACCCATGTGGAATTAGATGCAAAATTATCTTGCTTACGAAAGTTTATACTATTGGCTTACTTCTCTGCAAAGACGGTTTACAAACTCGAAGGAATGAACAAATGGCTAACCAGTAAAAGGAATACTCAACTAGGAACTGCCAAGGAGCTAAATGTCCTGCCATTATCACAATTGTGTTGAAGTTGATGCCATTAAATTGTATGTTAAAGAGTAAGGGGGGGATATGACCTTCATAAAAATGCTGTGGAGTTGTCATTATCTTTTAAACGCATGAGGAAACCAATTAGAAAACAGCTAAAATTGGACGATCTCTTCAACTATACTTCATAAACACTTCACATTTTTATGATAAATTTTGAATTTTCTCAAGACTATTTCGTGTTCTTTTAATATTATATTGTATAGTTTACTATTTTAAGCGACTATTTAATTTATTCCGCCACTTGGGCGATTGTATAGCGAGATTTGATTGCATTCCAATAAATTTACCATATCTATTGCATGGCCTTCATATATATTTGTGTGTTCTCTATTTCTTAGCACAAAAACCGGTTATCAATTCCTAATAAAAAATACCCTTCAACCTAAAACGGAAAATTTACTTGGTCCCTTGGACTTCTTACTTGGACCTGGATAAAGATCTGACTTCTTCCAATGTCATCACAAATCCACTTCCTTTCCCTTGGGTGATTAAATTATATAACAATGGTATCTGAACCGAAAATAGAATTTTGTCATTTCCGTAAGCTCCACTGAGAATTTCAGAAACATGTAATTGACCAATATTGTAGTCATCGATTCCGGAAGAAAAGGAAAATCATTCGAATTTTATAATTTTACTTTGTTTCACACAGGCTTTTATGAGTCTTGGGCAATGGGAAAAAAAATTGAGTACACTTGCAAAGTTCTGTTAATAAAGACGATCCTGTTTTCTAAAAACTGCTGAACTAAACCATTGGAGAAAGAAAAGGGTAGAGAAGAAGAAAAGAGGTCAGTTTGAAAACGAAACTAAAAATGTAAGGAATTTGGCTGAAAATGTGGACAGTTAGCCTTATACCGTAGGATAATTCGCCTTTAGTTGTAGTAATCAAATAATACGAAAGAAAACTAATGTCGCAAAACCCAAGTAGACCAATTTTACCTGCAAACGTTGGTAAATAATGGCACGGTTAAAAAAATTAATTTCCTAATTAATCTTTCAGTTAAAATTCATTCTGGTGAGACGTGCTTACCCGTAGAATCTTCATCAAATTCATGGAAGATTTTTCTCTTAGGCACAAGCTAAGAGCTAATTCTCAAGGGGAGCCTAAATTCGATTTTTTTTCGTTCCTTGAACTATTCTTTTCTTGGCGGCATTGTTATGTACCCCCTGTGGCTCCCAGGGCCACGCTATTTCACTAAACTGATATTTTCTTTTCCTGGAGATGGTGTTAGAAACATCACCAACTGATTCAAAGATGCTTCTACACGTCCAAAAATTCGAATTTTTTCAAAAAATGTATGAAAACACCTACCATAGAAAACTCAGTCACTTCACAATGGCAAGAGTAAACAAAATATTGAAATTTAAGTTGTAATTATGTAACTTATAAGGTATTATGGATATAATTTACACTATATAGTTGTAGAATCAACTGCTTGGGCCGTGACTTCGAGGTAGGTTTCCATTCGATTCGACCTATGGAGTCATCATTAGGTGCAGAGGCAAAAAATAGGCGTTTCTGAGTCAGAACCATGGTCGTCTCGCAATAAATAAATATTGTGATTTGTAAAAGTTCGACTCTTCCTTGCTTCTTTATTCAATAGTTACTTAAATTATGTAATACAGTGGTTAACGACGCACAGTGGGCTAGAATCGAAAAAAGCTGGCCAAAAATAAGAAAATGGTTTTTTTGAGTGCGGACTTTGAAACTTCGCATGGCTATTCTTAAATAAATTCTGCATATAACTACCAAATAATACACTTTTATTCTGGTGCATTAAAATTCTACAGGGGGTCAAAGTTGACCAAATTTGACGAAAAAAAGCCGGTCTTCGATTTTTCACAAATTTCTTCAACTTCAAGCCAACACTGAACCCAAATGAGCAAAATCATCGGGTAAAAAACGATGCTGTATTATAAACCTATTCTTTAAGCTTCATGTTACTTGGTTTGAATGATCACAGTAGGATATTTGCATAAGTTATACAACAAAATGGCGAACCCATATTTTACGGCAAATTTTCAACTAAAGCGAGGAAAATAGTAGTGATGTACCACGATGTACACGGGCTAACTTATACCACGATGTTCTTTGAAGCTTCCTGCATAGGAATCTGAAATAAAATCCTGCGACAATTTGCGACGCCGATTTATATACCCAATATTCGATGGCGAGGCAAGAGCCATGTCCGCGCGGCGGAGCGTCACCCTCCATGATGATCTCGGATTTGAGATGATATACGAACCAACATGCTTCTTAAAGGTTATGTTCCTGGGATTATATGCTAAAACGAACCTTTTTTCTAACTTAAGACAAGAAATAATAAGATATATAAAATATTACACACTCAATGCTTAATACAAGAGTAAATTTAGCAGTAACGTATCGTTTCCATCACATCTCTTGATAGGTATACCATTTCCGAAAGTTTTACTTCATGAAAAACATTTTAAAGCTATTTCAATTCATCTTACTCTTTTTACCCTCTCTCGGGCCCTCGATTGTAAGGACAACAAGCTCACATCTGGCCGTTATTGGGAGAAGGTCTTAGAGCCTGAGTAAAATTTCTCCCCTAAAAAGGGGCTAGGTTTATAATACCCAGCTGTGTGTGTTTTTTGGGAAACGATTGTACTTCGTATTGTGTTTTCGCATGTTTTAGCTCAAAATATACACGCAGAGTCAGTTACATTCTGGTTTTGGTGCAGTTCAGAAGCTTCACGATGATCTTTCCGTATTCTATACCGTTCAATACGTCTCAAATTCTATGAGTTGATCCCTGCAGTATTCTGTGTTTGCGGTGTAGATATAATTCCCGGAATTGGAGTAAAAATTTCTGGTAAGTTACATTTAGTTAAATATATCACTTTTCCTTTTCTGAATCAAAATTAAACTTCAGTGGTGAAATACGAATATTTTTTATTCATGTTTCAAAATGTAGTGTCCGTTTTGTAATTCTCTGCTGTCATTTTTCTTAATTCATTTTTGGGAGACATTGGGCTATTTCAACGTTGCATTGTTACATTAGATTCTTTGAATGTCTTCTACACATTTCCTATCGATTGAATTTCAAGCAGTGGCGGGTGAGATTGAACATTGATGGCTGTGATATAAATTTCTTAAGAAGTATCCTTTTAACTCCTCATAAAATTAACAACTACTCGTTGTAGGCTCGTGGTAATAAAAAATTACTACTCCAAGAGAGGAAATGTAATCTGCAAAGAAAATTTAGAGAGAAGATGGGGTTGATTATGGATGTGCCAAAGCCGGGATATGGAACTACCAATGATGGGATACCACTAGGCATTTCTTTGAAAATCCAAATCCAGCAGCTGAAATTACACGTGCGAATTGGAAATCGTTATCCCTAATAAATGCTTGTTATTGAAAAAAAATTGATGAAATATACATGGATAAATTTTGTTATTTGGATTGATAAACGTATCGTTTTATATAGTAATTCGTTTTTGAAGTGTTATTTTTCATCTTTTGATGTTCATGAGTCTTAGTTTGTTCATCCTCCTTCAATACTTAGTCATTAAAATTGAATCATCAGTGATCGACAAGAATCTCATTAAAAGATTCTCCAATATCTTGAAGGCAGTCTCAAGGGGTCGGAATATAAATGAAAAAGCATTCGAGGACTACTGCTGTGCTACGCGTTGTTTTTCGTGGAATTATATCCGTGGTACTACTTGCCATCAACTATCCATAAAGTTTTAATTCACGGCACAGAAATCTCAAAGAAATCCATTCTTCCTTTGGGGCAACTTTCGGAGGAGGCGATGAAGGCCCGAAATAAAGACACGAGAAAATACCGTGAGCGATTCAGTAGGAAACACTTGTGAGTTTCCACCAATGAACACTTGCTTCGGAGATTGCTATTAACATCCGGGCCAATGATATCCATGTCAGCAACTATTAACGTTACAAAAAAACAAGCAAAATGGGCAAAGAAATGAAGGAGCTAATGATCATGTGCCATGAAGACGAAATGGCATACGGAGATGAAGATTCCTCTGAAGATGAGAGTATTATAAGGCTGGAGGTAAGATTCATTAATTTCATTAGATAGATATTTAAACATTACCCGCTTACTTTTATCAAAAATATAATAATAGCTTAATATTATCGAAAAATTGACAAGGTAGGAGTAGTCAAACAAAGTTTTGTGCTATATTTAAATATCGAACAAAACGAAATTTTTTCATTCGTGACATTGGGATTTTCAAAATGAATTCAAACTAAAAGTGTGTACAGAGTAGGAATCATACTCATAAACCAGTAAAAATACCTTTAAGAAGCGTGTTGGTCCGTATATCATCTCAAATCCGAGATCGTCATGGAGGGTGACGCTCCGCCGCGCGGACATGGCTCTTGCCTCGCCATCGAATATTGGGTATATAAATCGGCGTCGCAAATTGTCGCAGGATTTTATTTCAGATTCCTATGCAGGAAGCTTCAAAGAACATCGTGGTATAAGTTAGCCCGTGTACATCGTGGTACATCACTACTATTTTCCTCGCTTTAGTTGAAAATTTGCCGTAAAATATGGGTTCGCCATTTTGTTGTATAACTTATGCAAATATCCTACTGTGATCATTTAAACCAAGTAACATGAAGCTAAAAGAATAGGTTTGTAATACAGCATCGTTTTTTACCCGATGATTTTGCTCATTTGGGTTCAGTGTTGGCTTGAAGTTGAAGAAATTTGTGAAAAATCGAAGACCGGCTATTTTTCGTCAAATTTGGTCAACTTTGACCCCCTGTAGAATTTTAATGCACCAGAATAAAAGTGTATTATTTGGTAGTTATATGCAGAATTTATTTAAGAATAGCCATGCGAAGTTTCAAAGTCCGCACTCAAAAAAACCATTTTCTTATTTTTGGCCAGCTTTTTTCGATTCTAGCCCACTGTGCGACGGTAATCCGTTCCAAGATAATACCGTTCCAAGTAACCTGCAACTCGTCGTTAACCAATTTCGTCGTTAGCTAAGGGCGTCGTTAACCAAGATATCACTGTATTTTCCAAAGAAATATTATGTAGAATTATTAAAATATATAAAACTATTAAGTCAAGAGAGAGTAAATTATTAAGGAATTCTTCCCTGGTTCTCAACCGGGTGATATTGGCGATTTACACCAACGTTTCGGCTACAAACTCTGCAGGCATCTTTAGGGTGTCAGACATCCTGAAGATGGCTGCAGGACCAATATCACCCAGCAGTAAACCCGAGAAGAACTTCTTCATACCATTCGCTGGGAAAGAACGAAATCTTTCTACATAAAACTATATTTTGGTATCCAACCCAGCGTGAATGTCAGAATGATTCTATAATAATTTTTGAGATACATCTTCATCTATATAAATACCCTGCAAGTCGCCTTTCGGCGTATGGCAGAGGGTGTAAACACCAAACGTTTGAAATCCTCTTTAGTTCTTTGTTGTCGCGTATCGTTCGTAGAGAGAATGAACCCTTAAAAATACTTATACTCGCGTCTCTTAATTTACATTCATTGTCGGACCGGCCGAAGTAGCAGGGAGGGTCTCATAATACCGATTACATCTCTCGCAAATGTGCTTTCTCTGAATTTATGAACCAATCGCGGCCTAGCTTCTAATCTCCTTTCTTTGAAGGGTTTTCAACCTGCGTCTGAGAGCATTTTCGAAACGATTTTTCGTAACATTTTTTAACAAATCGCATCGCTTGCGCTGCACTTTCTCGAGTTCCCGAGTATACGTTTCACCCGCTGGATCCCATACACTCCCCGTACTCCAGATGGGGCCTGACTAAGGTAAAATATCATTGCTCTCTAACCCTTGGTCCCATCTACCAGCAATCCTCTTTATAAAACCGAGATTTTTAGTTGTTTTACTCCAGATTTTTCGGATATGCGTACTCTAGTTTAAGTTATTTGTAAATATGAGCGATTCCGTGAGGTTCAACTGAGTTGACTACATTTATATTCATTTCACTAATTTTTTATTCTAATATTTAATTTTTATCTTGCTGTGCTCCTTTCTTTCAAGGGTTTCCAAGAGCCCTGCGCCTCTTTAGTTCATTGTTGTCGCGTATCGTTCGTAGAGAGAATGAACCCGAGCATTGCCCGAGAGCATTTCGTTACGCTAGCTTTTCCATCATAGCATTTCTTACCAAATCGCATCGCCTTGCGCTGCACTTTCTCGAGTTCTAGAGAATACGTTCTATCCGCTGGATCCCACAAACTTTCTGCATATTCCAGATGAGGTCTGGCCAAAAAAAACTATATCTAAAAATACGAAGGGTCATTACGATTCTACCATAAGAATAGGGAAGATTTGCACGGTTGTTGCGTAACTCCAATGGACTAACAGAAACTTTAAGCCAGGCATATATTTAGATAACCTTAATGATGAAACATGAATCTCTATCCTCAAACGTACGTACATACCTGAGTGCTTTCAAGAGGAAGGGGGAGCATCAACTCGCATGAAGCGACATCCGCTTGACTGCTACGGGAAGGCTCATTCGCCGGAACGTGTTAAGAGCTAACAAAGTAATGAAAAGCAAAAAAGGAATTCATCAATTCAACAGAGAATGAATAAAAACAGGTCGATTAGCTCCTACACCTGTAGAAATATCTAAAGAGGAAATCTCGAGTGAAATGTACGAATGAGTTCGGCGAAGTAAATCTCCTGTCCCATTCCTCTGCCAAACGGAAATGCTTTTCATCTTTTTACTACCTCATTAACTCGTCAACCCCCGAATTTTCTCATAAGTCTTCCGTTTCTTACATACAGTGGCGTAGCGGTTAATCTGTGGGTCTCCCGCTGCACATGATATGGGGCCCTTTATAGGTAACAAACGGGGCCCCTACATCTCGGGGGTTTCCCTGCATGGCAGGAGCTGCGGGGCCTATAAGTAAGCCCCAGCAGCTTTTCTTTATTTATTTATCATAAACAGTTGAAATAGAGGTAGCCATTGATAGTTGAGTTAGTTTTCGTTGGAAAAATCTCCAAAATCATCAACAATTTCATATTCTAAATCGTTGTGAAGCAAACTGTGATTCTCAACTAAATATGTCAATGCTCAGAACATCTTGCTCGCATGAATTGGTTTACATTTGAGATTAATTCGTTATGTAGTAGAAGAAGTGATTTAGAGTAAAATTACATTTGAGTATCACCAAGAAACTCAGCAATATTGGATTTTCCCCATAAGTCGATTTTACCAAAAAGATGTGTTACATAAACAATTCTAAGCTCCGCAAAAATCTTTGAATTTGAATGAGAAGTTGAAATTTCTGTCTGGGCGTTCACCTAATCGTGGGAACGTGGACCAGCATGTGAACTCAAAAAAAAAAAACATCAACCTAGACACTGCTAATTTTAAAGTTAAAAACCTCTCCACTGCCTCTTTTTCTTGGGAAGGACTTTCTGTTTTGAACCTTGGTTTACAGTAAAAAAAAGGTTAGGTTTTTTCAACGACAACATACAGCAGAGAAATGCTAATTTAAAAAGATAGCGTAACATGTAGAGCAAGAAAACAGCAACGAAAAACAGAATAATAATAAATAATAATAATCAAGAGAATAATAAAAGAAAGTAGGGGAAGCAATTACAAGGATCTAGCGTGAGTTAAACCTAATTTTATAAGTGTCCCTTTAGGTTAGGAATAATGAATTTTGTGAAATTTTCGCTCCATACACATATACCAAACTGAATATAACAGGCATTAATTTCCATAGATTCAATATATCGACCGTTAAAATATATGACAGCTTTTTGTAGAGTTTTAACTCAAACCTCAAAGAATATCTTTCATTATACCAAACATTGAAATACGGGAAATTTTATCGATTGGTAAAGTAGAATCATGGTACAGCACTCCCTGCCACACGCCGAAAGGCGGCTTTAAGGGTGAATATGAATTCAATGAGGTGGGTTTTGGAGTTAGAACACACCCCATGAAAACAGCCAACGATACACGAAAGAATGCGTGAGGATGGACCCTCGCAACTATGTCATACAAACACCGCTGGAGATTCGCGTACTACACGAATTAAAATAAATCAGCTTCTATTTTCATTAGATTTTTGGTGGAAGTGTTCCTGCCCCTGGATTATAAGCAATGTATTGTTTACTCCTTGGCTCTATGGCTTCATTTTTTATGTTTGAAGTGTAAATATTTTCAATATGTCTTGCTTTTAATTTTATTCTATTGTGTTTTCGTAATTATTTTTTACCTTCTTTCTCTGTGTCTGTTGTCCGCAGTGTGGGTATTTTCTTTGTCAGTCTTAAGTTGCAAAGATTTTTCCCTACACTCTACTCTTTCCTTTTGTTTTTTAAATTAATCTATGAATTATTAAAACAACATACGAGGTTATGTGGATGAGAGGCCTAATTGGACTTATGCTCGCCAATAAGTTTTTAATCTATTAATCTCTATCTAAAAGACAGAACATCCATTTTACTTATGTTAATCTATTAATCTCTATCCAAAAGACAGAGCGTTCGTTCTACTTATGTTTTTCTGGAAAAAACTGGAGAAAATTAACTATAGCCAAAGCGAGTACTTCTCTTGCAAATTCTCTCGTCAATTGTTATGTTTGCATTCGACTTGAATCTCCTCAACCTTTAAGTGAGCTATTTACTACTTTAAATGATTTAAGGCGGAGAGGCGTACATCCATAAACCTTGGAATTCGATAATCTTTTCACCGACGAAGGATGGTATAGCTGAAAATCGGCCGATGGAGCAAAAGACGAAACATGAAAGAATTCCTAATGTCCGAACTAAAACCGGTATAAGTATTTCATCCTGAATCACATCTGTCTTAAGTGAGACCGTAGTTTAGGAGGCTTTTCATGCGCTGTTTTTTTCAGCATTTTCTTCCGTCATCTATTTCGCTTTCGAATTACTTCATCCATAGGTATTGGGTAATGGTAAAACGACTTAAGTATTAACCCATTAAAATAATTCCCAAAACGTTTACAATAGCAATTGTCGTTCTTACGATGTTTGCTCGATTGCTGCTTGGAATACATTCCTTTCGATAATTCTTCGCGGTAATAAAAAAATGCCGGAATCCCTATTCTTCACGGAGATCACCCACGATTTACCTTTTCTATCTTTCCATCTCTATTCTCGAGAAGGTCCTGTTCAACTACAGTAAATAATCGCATATATTAAAGTACTTTAAGTTACCTTGAAACATGGCTGAAGGAAAAAAATCGATGGTCGACAATGGCCTTCGGAAACGCAGATACTAATTAATGACTGCTCCGTAAAATATTTCTCAAGAAAGGTTTTCACCGGATACAAATAAATTCTCGTTTATAAAGAGATTTTGGCTACCTAAGTATTCTAGCAGTTTATCGTAAATAAAATAACTATAAATTTCTTATTGGGTTCGATTACTCGTTAAGATCTGCATTAAATAAAATTAACCTTCTATAGTGATATTTGGTGGAACTTCATCTTCAAATTACAAGATAAGGGATATAATTTTTAGTATTCCACATTATTTTTATTCAGCAAGACCGGGTTTCGACATATATACGTCATCGTCTGGTGGCTCATAAGTATACCTTAAAAAAATAATTTCATTTTTCGTAATTTATGTTTCTAAACAGGTCAAGATTAAACATGAATTGTCGAATTTTCACCCAGGAAAGTTTTGTTAATCTACCATAGATATCAGAGGCTATAAAATACTGCGATTGTATGATAAAAGTTACGTTACTCCATTAATAAAATCACCGTTTTTTCATGTCATAAGCATCGAATCCAAAGCTTAGGGAAGAATAGATGGCACTTCGAAAATATTTATCTTAACTGATAAGATACTAGCATTAACATTAATTTCTGCACCTTAATGCTTAACGAATAAGAATTTGACTTGATACTCGTTGCCACTTCCATTCATTTATACATGGAAATCCGGCGCTGGCTGATGAGAGCGCAAAATGAAAATAAAATCCGCAGACTGTCGCAGAACATCAAACCGGAGCCGTACCGAAAACCGAAAGCGAAAAGGTGATATTCTTGAACCCGAACCAAAAGCCAAAGAAGATATTTATTCTGTTCCGATTTTTGTATGCTACAATGCACCTTTTACTCTACGATTAGTAACTAACTATTGATTAGTTTTATATTAAAATGTAGTGCGATATTTACCGGCCGCGGTGGAGAGTGGATTGCGTGCTAGCGCTTTAACCCGGTCCCGGGATCGAGTCCCGGTTAATCGAATTTTTCTGGTTAGGGAATGGTCACGTGAGCGTCCAGCCGTTGTTACTGTTCATGTCTACCACTGCAATAGTCCAAAAAATGAACGTTTGTGGAGACTTTGGGAATAAATAAGAAATAAATATAATGCATTTGGAAAAGCAAGAAACAATAACACTTTCAGATACATCTGAAGATACATCTCGTATACTACATTTGTCGGAGCGGAAAAATAGTTCAAACCGACAATGACAGAATGTGCGGGTTCGGAGCTGAACCGATTTTTAATTTTTACCTTGAACCAGAGCGAATGCACAGTGGCGAGGTTTGCCACAGAAATTCCGTCCTTAACTAATCACATCATGAGTGACCTCAAAAGAAGAGCGATAAATATCCAAATTTGGACGATGAAGCCTTTATGACGTTCCCGAGGAGAGACTCTAATGACGAAAGAAAGTAGGCAAATCTAATATTTGTCTCCTGCAATCTCGGATTCAACTGCACATTTCCTACTCCGAACGGCGATTCGCTAATTTATCTTACGGATGACCGCGTTTTAGCCGACACATAGACGCATTTGGGGGAAGGTCCGTTTTGGTGTAGGCGTCATAAATACGTTACTCCATTAGGGAGCGCCCTGATAGAGAACGCCGCACTTCTTCATTTAACCACGTCACCAATGAAGTACATTTTACAGCAACCACCGAGTTATCCGCATTCAACGTGAATCTGACAGCTACAGCTCACTGCTCAACAGGCCATATCTAAAATTCTCCTTTGGCACTACAAATATCACGATGGAGCATGCGATGGTAATGCGATGCAAATCGGAGCACGTGTTACATTGGGTGGTGTGCGAACTATGTTACCCATCCCGACTCCCACTATTTCATCTACCATAGTGCACTTAATTATTGTTGCCGCTACAATCTCGATATTAAATACACATCTTCAGAGGTGCGACTCTAAAATCATCGTTCAAATTCAACCATCCCTTCCTCGTATGTAGTTACTGAGAATGGCCCACGTGAAACAGACATACGGCTCGCACTAAAAGGAGAAAAATTAAGATAACGAAAGAAATATCAAAGTACCAGGGGCGGATTTAAGCTATCAATGGCCCTAGGTGCAAATATCTAATTTAGTAAAAATTCTAATTTTTTATGAAATACAGATATATATTCCATGAAAATATCAGCCCCTTCACTACAGCAAGAATAAACAAACGTGTACTACAATACATAGCATTTCTAGAAATTTCAATGAATGGTGGATAGATATTTGTACATAATAAAGAGACGGGCACAGCCAGGACTTGTCCACGAGGGGTTTAGAGCCATCACCTACTGTTAGATCGGACACCTTAAGACAACTGTATATCCAGACGGCTGTGGGGATGGCAAAGCTTACGTCAAACTTTTTGTAGTAAAATATACCCGAAACTTCATAAAAATGAAATTCATGATCTAACAAATTCAACCGATATAAAATGTATTCCAATAAAATATTTTCTTTATATGCATTAAACTGAAATTTTTCTCCAATACGGCACATTGCTCTCTTTTAGGCTAGGGATACCACTTTTTTCCCCTCCCTCTCTGTATTCAACACGGACTTCGTAACTTCGTCATTAAAAGGCCATTGAACGTAATAGAAAGACGATTTTTTTCGAAAATACCCATGAAATTGAACAGACACCAAGATTAGAAAGAACTAATTATAAGGATTAAGGAAAGGTTTGAATTTGATAAAGTCCTGCGGCTGATCCCAAATAAATAACAAGTGTGAAAATTAGTAACGTGACTGGGACTCGAACCCAGGTCTACCACTTTCCGGTATCCTAACCACTGAACTACCATGCCGTGTCTCTTCTACGCTGTTAACTTCCTCACAAAGCTTTCCCTTAGCAGTGTGGAAGAGACGCGGCATGGTAGTTCAGTGGTTGGAATACCTGCCCAGAAAGTGGTAGACCTGGGTTCGAGTCCCAGTCATGTCGCTACTTTCACACTTTTCACACAAGAAACAGCGTCAAATAAGTAGTAAAAAACAACTGCGTGAAAAACTCACTATGGTTCTCTCAACTAAGGCTATGTAAAGCTTCTACAAATTCTACAAAGATAAATATGAATTAAAATTCACGGGGGAAGTTGTTTTGTGAAACTCCATCACACAAAAATACTATTAAAAACTACTCTCATTTCTTTTTTTAATTTTGGTTAAATATGAACGATGCAGTCATTAAGTTTCATCTGTTCACATGAGCTTAAATTCAAAAAAAAAACATTATCGAAAACACCAATCTCAACATTAACATAAAACGCCTTATAAACATTCTGACGTGTAAAGGTTGCCGACCTATAAAGGAGACATTGCGTAATTAAAAGCTACGAGACAAGATATTGTCATGGGTCCAGTGTATATGATGCAGATATCACCACATATCTATCGATCAGAAACATAGAATCGAATATCACAAAATACAAGAGGAATATGGATCATACATAGAAATAATATTTGGACACTGAAGAAATAGAGCAGAAATACTTATCAGAACTGTAAATGTTTTGTTTCTTAAGAAATAACTTTAAAAATCTCATCCCCAAGAATAGTCACAACATGCTTACATTAGAAGTGAAGGGTCATTAGCGTTATCGACAAATGAAAACGTGTATCCCGAATTTTTTGCAAAATTTTCCGATTCACTTGCGATATGATAAGATTGAGTGAACTGAATACGAAGCAAGAAAAACTGTTTATGAAGGCTACAGATGTGTACGATATCACAAAAGCCGAGAAAATTGTTTTGGACGAGGAATACAGTGTTGAGAAATTGGAGGGTTTGTTCAAGTGACGGAAGGAGTTTGAGGGCTTAAAGAGGGAGACCACTTTTCGTAGAGGTTTGTTACAACAGCAAAAGCATTCTCAGGGCATAATCAAGGAAATCGACTACGTTTGACAACTAACGAGAAGTTAAAAGCCATATGTGAAGGTTTTGAAGAGCTATTCACGTCAACACGATGATGAGCTTTTCCCTTAAAGAGGAGGACCCGCTAAGGGCAAAAGTTTGGGAATCATAATGCTGAGCTGAAAAGAAACGCTCTGAATGAGGATAAGCTTGTTTTCAAGAAAATAGAGGAAATAGTGACGTTGCGGTTACTCTGCGGTTCTCAAAATCATTTCCGCAATTATTAGAAGAGTAAATTAGCAGCGTTGAATTCCGCTGTACTTGAACAATGCTCGCAGATGTTACGGAAACGAAATACGGTGGCCTCTCGATTTAACCTTTTTCTCGTGATCGAAGAAAATATGTTTTCAATGCGAAAAATAGAAGATTGGGAATTAACAACATTCGCTTCCCTGGTGTCTCCGAAGTCCGATGTGAGATGCGAAGGAAATGTTAAAAAGAGAGAATGAATGAATCAAAATTACACTTTCCGTCAAGCGATCAGGTGAAGAAAGTAACTTAACAGTAACAGAAAGTAACAGAAAACTGAGTCGAAACTGCTAATTTAAAATACAGTGAAATTTTTCTATAGAGTAATCGCATGGTGCTGGAAATATTTTCCCTTACGGGCAGGTTTCCGTAATATACCGGTCCGAAGTACTGGATAGGGACTCCTATCGTGCAGGTCCGAACAGAGAAATTTATCCGTAATGGACAACCTTCTGCTATATACAGATTTCGCTATCTACAAGTTACACTTTATACCTTTTGAAATATGTAAAGTGCAATTTGTATTCCAGCATTTTCTTGTCGTGAATATCCACACAAAATATCCACTCACGGTTGATTTTATTAATGATTGAACAGAAATTCACTGTATGAAGTCCTCTTTGAAAAGTATAACAGAATTATTCTGTGTGCAATTTCACCAACATTTACATTATCATACGAATCAATGAACAGTTAGAAATATTTAAGTTAAGCAACTCAAGCCTAACAACAATTTTCTGATATATTTATAGTATTTCAATTTAATTCAGGGTCAAATTTAGAATTTAATTCAATTATAATAACATGTTTCGCTGTATGTGTGCTAAAATACATAGTTGCAAATATAAGAGCCAGGCCTTGTTTTACGGAAGCGCTGCTTCTCTGTATAAACACTGGTATTTAACTAACGAAATTTTTTAAAATTTGTTTGCCCTCAACGGCAAAAGACTCCTAGCTTTTGTGGCCATGCCTTATAACGATGATTCAAAAATGATTCAGTTTAATAAAGGCATTTTCATGACCGATAAAGTATGCGTAAAAGGGGACTAAGAGCGATCCATGCAACGATAATCTTGAATATCACGGCCACTTCGACTTTTCGAAAATGCTAACCTTAGCGAGTAGGCTGAAAGTATTTCATGGACTCCGCATGTTAGAGGTTGCGGTAATAGGAGCGCATAAATTTCTTTCTCTCGCATAATACATTCGGAAAAGTTCACTCAGCCATGGGATAGGAGAAATCAATCATCCAAGCCTTCCTCCCATCGGCGAAAGAAAACGTCTGCGAAGAAATTTTGCGAGTTGGTTTTTGGTCATGCTTCGTGGTTGTCGAATGGCTGCAACGGTCTGTAGGGAGTAGGAATGGAAGGAGAAAAAGTCGGGAGTGCCTCATTGCCTTAGCAGCTCACGAACTATGCTTGCCCTCGCATTTCCGAAAGGGTTCCTCGGAAGAGGATGGGGAGGAGGGGTATTCGTCTGCGGCGGCAGCTTTTAGTGATTAGGAATAGGGGAGGGAGGAGAGGAGGGGAGGGGGTAGTGGGGGGCGCAAGCACTCAATCTATCCGTCACTTGGACAAATGATGGATGGCTTCATTGTTCCTGAGACGCTTCAACTCGTCCTTCTCATTCAAAGAGCGTTCCACTCGCTGCTTGCCGGTGGGTTCCGAAGATTCACCTCCCTTGTCGTGGTGGCTTTCCTCCCTCCCACCGGCAGTCCACACACGGAGAGAAAGTTAGGTAAGAAAGGAGGTTGGATGTATAGTTGCTCAAGGGCGTCTGGAGGCCTACGTGGAGGGTCCATGTCCGCCGCTCAAGCAGATTGGATTAACCCATTGGTGGTGCCCCGCGATGAGACTCTCTCACACATTCAACTTCCCTTTTACGCCTCTCTCACTCCCTTAATAATCACATCTAACCCTTGTGAGGTGACAGCACCGAAAGAAGCAACGGCTCCTTACTCCTTCTATACGTTCTCCTTCATTCTTTTGTTGCTTTTACCGCCGGCTTCTTGTTAGGGGAAGGAAGGGGAAATAGTGAAGATGGAGGCGGGTTACACGCACACTTTTCACCTCCTCCCACTGCCCTCTTATCCTCCCCCCGCCCTCTTATCCCTCCCCCCGCATCCAGATCGAACCTTAAATGAAACGTTCGCCGCGCATCGGCAAGACTCGTGTCTGTCGACGAAGCCTTAGAGGCTTGCTTGAAAGTGAAGCCGGCTTCCATTCTCAACTCAGAGGGCCTTAAAGGAGACGATTGATGTATAGAAGTGATGTGTGGGGGGAGGATGGGAGGGTAGTTCCTCCCCCTACGGGTACGCTTAGCGGTATGGAAGACTCTTCCAAAGGGTGAGAGTCGCTTGGAAAGTTGATGGAACGGAGAGGTCCGGGATAATGGTGACAACTGATAGACACCACCTGCCCCAAGAAGAGACAGGCCTTCCGATGTCGGAGGGGAAGACGTCACCGCCACCATCCGGCTCATTAAATGCTTCCCGTGGCGATGGTAGCGATCCTAGATGCGGACATTATAAATCATCCGTGGATGGTTTTATAGAGAAACAAAGGGTAGGAGGTTTTATCTCCGAGTCCCTTTTGTATGTAGGCGTAGATCGATCGTGTATTTACTCGGAACTCCTATCGGAGAGGTATCTCTTGTCACGGATCGAGAGTTTGTCGGGACGATTCTCAAAAGGAATCGATTGGCTCGATGCTTCACAGAATCTCCGATGGATTAACGAATGCTCGCGATATTTCCTCGCGGTTTGCCGGGAGTGGGAGGTTCCGATAGGGTTCTATTTGTTCGAAGGGTGAGAAGTAAGCTGCGGGAATTCCCGAAGACCCATCTTTACTTTTGAAATGAAAGTTTCTCTGTCGATTTGCATTTAAGCCCTCTGTGAGGCAATCGTGAGGCAATTCTGCAATACTCATTTCGATCCTCAGTATAAATAACCTTCGGATGCGACAATAAGTCCTTTATGATGAAAAATAAAAGACAGACTTTTACCTTTGCCACAGAAATTTTAATCTACGACCATGGTTTCGACCCCTTGGCACATCAACAGGAGGTCATCATCACCTGATCGAGGTATCAGGATCGAAACAATGGTCGTAGAATAAACTTTCTGTGGTAGAGGTAAAAGTCTGTTTTCCATTTTTATTCAAGATTGAAAACTGCCACAATGTCGAGGCCAGTTTCATAGATTCCAATAAACCTAACACTACGAAGACGAAATCTTAATAGATGGCATTAAACCTGGGAAAAAGACAATTCTGAGTTTCAATAGTCCCTTGTTGCATACAAAACAGAAGGTAAAGAAATATCGGCTGAAAATTTTTCATTAGTATAAGACCTACCAAATTAACCCTTTCTTTACATACAAATGTATGAACTACTCATCGTTTCATCTCCATTTCATTCTTCCGTTTCTGATCGAAACAGATAGTTACTGATTACTCGCACAAGCTCCCAGTAGTTTTACTGGACGAAAAGCTATCGTGTTTACATTTCTCATAAACAGAACATTTCCATATGTTGTTGGACTCCAGTCTCGCATGCACAATACCTAAGATACATATCGAATATCTCAAGATTTATTGATCCCAACCTCAAAGCAGCATCAAAACATCCCGAATGAAGCGTTGGGAGAAATGCTTATTTCGAAGAGTAAAAGAAACTCAAAGGGCCTTGAAAATTTAATTTTGTACCTTCACTGCAAACTTGACAACAGATGAATCAAGATTTGGAAAAGTTGAACCACGTTTCTTTTCAAGTAAAACTTTTTGCCGTATTATGCCATATTCTGGTACAAATTTTTCTGCCAAAATTACAAATAAATCGATTGTTTCTTAATATGTGAATGACCATCGGATTCACTGTCTAGATTCATAGTTTCATGTTTAATTATTTTCAGCGGCAGAATATCAGGAACAGCAAAATTAATTAAGAACTGCCCTGAAGTTTTATGCTTGTAATTGTTATTATTATTAATTTTTGATTTTGCACTATTATTAATTGCATATATCAATAATCATAAAACATTTTTAATAGTTTTATCTAGGTTTATTTATTTAGGTTTCAGTGAACAATGGGTTCAGAAACAAACATGAAAATCGAGCGATAAAAATGGAGAAATGCTTTCCTTTCCATGAGTTGTATTCTCTCGAAAAAACTCCCAAAGACAGTCGTGTTATCATAATCAAATATTCTCTACCATCCAGGAGCTTCAGAAACTCACCCCACAATATTACATCCACTATTATTAATCTCTCCTCATAACTCATGAACTTCACAGCATCGGAATACGAGAAATGTCTCCACAAAAATTATGCAATCATTTCATCACGAGGAAAATATATCCATAAAATATTAAATTATGGGCCATAAAATATTAATTCCGTGAAATATTAATTATGCACCTCAAACAAGAGCGGATTTACGGGCGGTGATAGCTCCATTCGTATATTCTTCCAAATAATCGAATGAGAGCCTTTTCTGCCAAAACTCAAAATAGATGTTATTGTTATTCAATTTACAGATAAAATTAGTTTTAATTTAACTAATTAATAGTATTTACCATTAACCCTTCTTTATTAACGAGGGATCTGACGGACTCACAAAAAATTAGATTGTTATTAAATTGCTCGAGCGTAATGTATAATACACTTTCTTACATCTTCGGATATATTGAAACGATAACTCATTTACAGTAAAATTTAATACACAGTATATAACTGTCATAGCGCGTAATTTAATGCTTCACCGTAAATTTTATGCTGCAACGTTGCAGTTTCATGCTTTATTTCGAGTAGTTAATTATTTTTTCTCTTCTCCAGTTTCTTTCGTATATTTTCGTATATCTGTTTCTTTTCAAATATTATCTGTTTTTGCACTTGGTTTTACTCTGTTATCGAAGCTTTTTCTATACCTTCTTTGTGTCTGTTTTGCAGCAATGCGAGCTTTTTTCTTCAATCTTAAGACGAGAGGATTCCATCGAAATCCCTGCTATTTATTTTTGATTGTTATATGCAAAATACTTCAATAGATATATAATAACTATATACGATGTTAGGCGAAGGAGAGGTCCGCTTAGACATATTCTCTCTATCATAGATTGTCAAAACCATCGGCTGGGAACCTTTGAAGGATAGAAGAATGGGCACAAGCTGTTCCATAAATTCCTAAGTACTGATTTACGTAATGAAATAAGCGATATCGTACCTGTATTCAGCGAGCGAAAAGTTCGAGACCAGACGTGTAGAGATTTTGCGAGATTAAGGCGAGAGCGGTTAGCTATTACTGGTCTCTTTTTCCTGATAGTATTAGGTTTAATAATCAGGTATCCAATTAGGGCTTCGGTATGTTCACACCCCTGCCATTCGCCACAAGGCGTCTCGCGAGGTACTAATGTAAGAGTAACCTACAAAAAGGATAATCCACTTACAGATAACAGGGAATTCACCATATTTCCATGAAATATAGCCATCCTTGAGACCCCTCGTGATGAGGCCCTTACTAATACTACTTAATACAAATCGCGCCAAGCTATAAAGCTGCTCTAATATAAATTATAGAAATAAATTCCCAAATTTAAGTTATACAATATCGTTCGGCCTGACCATCAGGAAAAAATTGTTTGGAACTGTTTTATTTATTACCAGAATATTTTTTTCAATTTTTATGGCATTAATTATTTATTTTACCGCATAATTGGGGCTTTACCGTACAAATAAACTCGCCAATCAATGAATCTCTCTAATCTAATTTGTAGGGCTTGAAAAGGTTCCTAAAAATTATGAAGAGTGAGAAAGGAAACATTTCTTTGCATTTCACCTGCTTTCAAATAGTTCTGACGTATTTTGAGCGTATCAGAAAGGGCATCATCAACCGAGATATTCCCCGATAGATTGTAAGCAGATTATTACAGCTCTGGGATAATTCTTTACTGAATCCAGAGAAATCAGGTAGTCAGTATTTGACTCAAAGCTGACCTTACGCGAGACCGAACTTTACACGAGTACACACAGTACTTGATTTTGATACACCTTGCAAAGCGAATAACTTAGCTGAAGTGTCTGGTTTATGGCAACGTCGCCTTTTTCGTCTCTCTCAATGAGAACCAACCGCAACTCACACCGAACCATTCGGGAACCCTCAGTGAAGGAAGTTTTTATAAGTATGTTGCACTTTCACGGTTCATCGTTCTCCCTAAACACCACCCTATAGGATTTCGCCCGCCCAGACACAAAGACAAAACCGCTTTGCACCACCATGAAGAACGGAAAAAAGTCCCTTTCAAAATGTTTAATGACCGACGCTTTTGGAGCCCATCAAGTGCCTATGGATGGTATGAGGGATGCGATAAGAGGACGGCGGGCTTCGCAAAAGAGCGGGAAAGGCTCTCTGGAAAGGGCAATTCAAGTTTATGGCCCCTTCAGTCTTGTCTCGGAGGAGCCTCTTGTGAATGGATGGTGAAATGGTCACCAGAACACCATTGACGCCACCATGACATGTTGGCAGACACTTGACCACTTCCGGTAACGTACAAATCATACCCTGTTCATGAATGTGTTTGAGCATATTCTACCGCGAAATTTCCAACATTCATAATGGATCTGAAAAGTTTCAAGAAGGGGGCAGTTGCGAACTATTTTCTCACAGAAGGGATTTACGCAATTTTTATAATGTTGAAAATTAAGATAAAGATAACATTACGGACAATAAAGGCAATCTTTTGTAATTTTTCATTCCTTATTATGGCCTTACGTACAGGATCCAGTCTCGTATTTTCTGTTTGGTAGAAGTATACTTTCGTTAAAACAGAAATTTTATTCCCGGGTTACAATGGAATTTTGCAGAGTAAGGCCTGAGGTTTTCAACTACAATATACTTTTAAAGGGAGAAATATAGCTATTATTCTGAAGACCTCTATACAGTAGAACAAGACATTTCTCGAGAGTTTTCTTTTGATTGCACTGAATAATCTCTTCCGATTCCTTTTGAGTTCGGTTAGAATATCAAATTTAACAAAAATATTTAATTGGAAAACAAATTACTCCTGTTATCCAATTAAATATGGTCGATACCCAGTATATCCGTTCACAAGAACAAATAGAATACGAAAACCATTTTCACAATCACCGGAGTGTTTGACAAAAATCGTCAACCCTCTAAAGACAGAGCGTAGAAAATTGCAATGTGGTATCTAAAAAACGCCATTATTTACCCGGATGATCTCCATTGAACATAGATACATCATTACATAAAATTGAGAAAAATGTTATCCTGAAAATTTCAATCTATGTTTGTATTAAACGGTTCTAGAAAAAGAGCGGTTTGGTTTTAGCATCTGCGTCTAAACAGCCAATTGGCTGCTCATTTAATAGTCAGCAATGTATCATTTCAATGTATTAGGAAATATGGACACAAATTTATTGTATTTCTGACGATCAATTTAGTTTCAATCAATGTTTCCATCAAAAGATGGAAACTTTGAGTTGCCTTAAATATTTTTCGGTTGGTTTAAGGCTATCCGTTGACCTTTTCACAGTGATATCTCATGTTATATTAATAATTAATGACCGTTTAATCGTCAAAGCCGCAAAATTCATGTCAATCAAAATCAGCTCACCGTTCATCTCCAAAATCACAATTTTTCGCGCGTTTTTTGATAACTTTGTTTTTGTGACAAATAACGGATCTTGGTAATGCTAGTGGAACTAAAAGTATCTTAGAGAGGAACTAGTTTTGATGCTATGGAAGAAAGATGCGTCAAAATAAATTTTATGTAAAATGCATGCTTCTAGCAAAGCTTATTCAACGACCTCAGTGAGTAACCAAAAGAAAGGTCGTTTTTGCACATCACCCTTCTTGGTTGTGCCAGTTTGTATACCTCGCTATCCATTTTAACATGCCTAACTAGTGTGTGACAAGTTATTTCTCGGTTTAATTTCACTCTAATACTCTCCAAGGTAAACAGAATGACATAAAACAACAGAAAACCGAAGGAAAAATATTTGAGCAACAGGTGAACAAGTGAATTTCTGCCAAGTTAAAGCATTCCTCTTCTTAAGGATTTCTAAAAAAGGTTCATATGGAATCTATACCTTACTCATTTTCCCCAATGAAACGAATCTAGAGCCTAACAGTTATATCGATCATAAACTAGTTTATTAACGTTCGAGCGACCGTGTTATTACAGCCAGTGGTCGTCATGGACTATTCGTCCAAGAGTATGAATGGTTTAAATTTTTCTTTGAAGATGAACATCAAGAGACCAAGTAATTAATAGCAAGAAAGAAGGTACAGATAGCTATACGTTTCATACCTTGCACAAAAGCTCTATACTTCTGAAAAGCCCGAATGCTAGGTAACAGAAATGGCGAAAAAGTTTGATTTCATGATTTCTTTGTAAGAAGTGTCAGACACGATTCATCATATCTTTGTTGACAAGATTCGTTGGGCGTTGTCGGCACATTTATCAGCGTAAGCTTTCCAAGCTCTGTAGGTTCACATTGTGTTCGCTCGCCAATTCTCCAGTCTTTGTGAGCGGCAAATGATCTCAGTTATGACCAACAGCACAAAGAAAAGCTGCATGTAAAATATAATACATTACTCGACCCATCCGCTCCGTTATCAACTTGCGCTAACGTTAAAAAAATTTCTATGCCATTCTAGAACTCGAGCATATCACGATTAAAATCAATCGAATAACCGAAATCAACTCAAAATCATCAAAAATCTAGAAATTGCCTGTATTATAACCTCGGTGACGGAATGGCTGGCATGCTTGGCTACCATCGCTAAGGTCTCGGGTTCAAGTCCAGGCTAATCGGTTTTCTTCTGGTCAGGTATGAATTATCTATGATCGTTCATTGTTGGCTCCCCTTCGCAATTCCCACACGACTGGATGTTTGCGTTTGTGATTAAGAAGTAAAAAAATAATAAATTCGCTCCCTCCGCGCACGTTCCAGTGATTTCTCAGCACAAGAAAACGTTCTTCATACGCCTCAGTGAGGCTGACTGAGACCTGTCCCTTAGCCGCGAAATTTAAGCCAAGACTCTCCTGTGGATGAAGCGTCCGAGAATTCCTGGCGACGTATTTACCGGATAAGGAGTAGGAAGTATAACAGACTGGTATGGACGTTAGAAAAAGTAAAGGGTGTCTCATGAAAATCGTTTGGACGGGACAAGGGATGGATGGGACAGGGAAAGTAGTCCATCAAGAAGAGAGCAAGACGACAAGAGAGGGAAACGAAAGAGGGATGCGAAGCATTGACGTCACCGCCGCTGCCCAGAAGTCAATGTTATTGTTGGAATCAATCACGTCGTGGCTTCCGGCGTTAGCATACCGAGGCGGCGGTAGAGTCAAAGAGAAGCTGGCAGGGATGAAAGGAAACCTTCCCCCCTGTCTCCTCGCGTCGGGAATGTGAATGCAGGAGTGAGAGAAGGGAAAGCTTTGGAAGTGGAAAGAGGGAGGGAGGGCTAGGTTTTATGCGGGTGACGTGCCCTGCCTCCCTCCAGCCCATGTTGCCGGCAAGACCTCACGGCTACGATGAAAGCCAGCTTCACCGCTGGGCATTTTAATGGGACATGGTCCCATCCTTTTGTTCGTAGGCGATTGGTTGGCAGAGTCGAGCCGATGTGGAAGAGGATGGGTCGTGCGGGAGATGGCTTCCCGATGGAGTAGGGGTCTCTCGCTGTGGGATAGCGGTGGAAGACAAAGGAACCATCATTCAAGAGACACTGGGGATGGAGGCGAAGGGGACATTCGCCCCTGCGTTTTCCTGCCCCATACGATGGTGCGCGCGGGCCCACTCGACGGCCATCCTGAAGATTAGCGCGTGCCTTTGCCTCGGCTACATCTTGGAACGGACGCACCTTCGCAGTTTTCCTCCGTTTCCGCTACCCCTAGCGTCGAAACGCTCAACTAAATGCGTTTAAAAATATACGCGCGCTCCTGTTCCGAAGGTGCTTCCAACGACTTGCCATTTGTGGAGGTCCTTAAGACTTTTTCTTTTCCTCGCTCATTGAAGTTCGTAATTCCCTTCCTGGAATGGATATGGGGAGTCGATGGCGAGGCCTGTCCATCAACGTCCGGTTAGGGCAATGCGGAGGATTTTAAAGGAAGGCAGTAGATCTCTATCAAATCGTATGCAGACCGAAGAGGGAGGGATTCTTCCCGCCGTGCTGTTGAAGATACCGCTATGCGGATTCCATGGCGGATCAACTGACATGATTCATGAACGAGGTTTTTACGGCTTTTTTCTCTAAATAAAGCTGACTCGTCTGGATTTGCGAGAGTTTTATTTCTCCAGCGTAAATCAGGACGAATAGAGCGGAAATCCTCGTCAGAGCCATGCTGTTTATTATAGAGAAGAGTGGGTAACATATTTAGTGACTGTATTCACGGTCTTTGAGGCTTAGTTTGACGAATTCCAGCTATGGGCCTTAAGGCGGAATACGCTCCTAGCGCTGAGCAATGTGAGGACGATTTTTCGTCCTTCACAAGTATAATGGTAAATTTAGAGCAAATGATTTAATTTCTGTTTCATCCCAGCGTGTGCCTTGTCGTCCTACTAGATTTGACTCTTTATTTTATCACCCTACACCTCGACTGTCCACTACTAAACGATCCTTCATTTACCGCCTTCCTCATCTGTACAATAGTAAAATATCTCTTTCACCTTATTCAGATCCATTTGTAAGACAGATGTCAACTTTGATTTGCTGTTTTCAACTGTTTTGATGTATATTTATTTGCATATTTGAATATTTAGTATTACTTTCATTACAGTATTTGTCTCTCTGTATTTTCAATTATTTTTTTATATTTTTATTGTTATTATTATTATTCTTAATCTGTTGACTGTGTTGTTACTTAATGTTATTGTTTTTAAAATCAATGTTATGGCCTCGTACTGTTTTTGTGTTCATACGAAATAAATAAATTAATAAATACCTCTTAAGAATAAGACTATGGTTCGGAAGCAGGTGTAACATAGCATCACCAATGGCATGACCGCAAACATTTTCAAAGCAGTTTTTATATAACAGAAAGAGGGAAGGGACTTAAAAGATGTGCTGGAAAAATATTCCTTTAATTTTTTATTGCGGATATTCGTTAGTGTTTCTCTAGTATCACCATTTTACGAGATATAACTAAAATTATTGAAGAGGAGCATTTGTTATA
The DNA here is from genome assembly GCA_000376725.2 of Ladona fulva. Classification (NCBI taxonomy): domain Eukaryota; kingdom Metazoa; phylum Arthropoda; class Insecta; order Odonata; family Libellulidae; genus Ladona; species Ladona fulva. The sequence continues at coordinate 429,393 of KZ308362.1, read as the reverse complement.
TTTAATAATCGAGAACCAGTCGTTAATTCTGTAAACTTTTCATCGTATTAAAGTATATATATTCTTTGTATCATTCAAACTATTAAAAAGATGTCGCATAACTTATTCTTGATGAGGTTGCTTCAATTAAAGCATAGTTACACTTCATTCCCATTAAATTAGTATGATACATTTTTAGGCCATGTAAAAGATCGTTTAATTTGTTCCAAAGTCCAATTCCAAAGGAGAACATTAATAAAAAACAAGCCATGTTTTTGCTATTTTCCGTTATCATACCCTCAGCCAAACGCAACAGAAATGAATGTCAGTATTAAGTACGCTTTAACATCTGTCAAACAGGAAGATTTGATTTAAATCGGGAATGAATTAGGATCAGCTTGAAAAAGTCAGATAGGAGAATGCGAATCAACTGAAGGGCCATGTTCATTCTTTAGATTAGTTGAAACGTGTATTTTTTAGGCTCCATGAACGTGATCTTTATAACCCTGATAAAATCAACACATTTTAAAATTACTTCCTCAAGAAAATGGTTGCTACTTCACATATACAGTTCTCTTTCAATGATATCACACTTCAGGGGTGGGGTCTGGAGATTTGTGACACATTCACATAGGGTATGATGCTCTATGAGACTCTTTGTGACGGAGGGAGATTCAGAAATCCCAAAAATGCCGTGACATATAAAGATGCCTATGTCTATAAGTCTGTCTGTTACGTGATAGACTAAAAAGAGTGAGATATATGAGAGACTCCGATTCGAATGAAACAAAATCTAATTCGAATAGAGACTCGATTTCTTTCCAATTCGATTCGATTGGAAAGAAATTCTACGATTCAAAGATACTCCATTCTAATAACACATTAACATATTTCTCATCGTCCCATTGTCTACGATATTCCAACGATGACATTGCAGCTTCTATTGTTTGCCAGGAGGATTCTCGCACACTACTTCCTCTAAAAAACGTTTCATAACCCGACTCATCTGTGACGACATCGAATTAACACACCCAATCGACAACTTGTAATACAAGTTATGCGTCGTTGCCGAGCAGAGAATGAGAATGAATGCACTCGTTCGACAACTGCTGAGTGAAGTCACATCAATGGTCGGACAGTCAGTGCGATTCGGAACAGCTGATGGGGAATATCCTTCGCCAGGTCCATCTCAACGCGGTACCTAACGTCAAACAGCGCTCACATCTACTGTCTGAACGCATAAACATTCTTGGAGCGTTCATGGATGCTGATCGTTATTTCACTTTCCGCATTGAGGAATTCTATGACAGCTTGTTGTTTTAACCTCATGCCTAAGTCAGCTATTCTCTAAATCATGGTGCTGCCACCTGTTGCCTCATGCTGTTATATCCAATGACTTAAGAAGAATTCATGAGGAGCCGCGCCAAATTCAAATTAAAAATTTTGTTAAGCACTCTCTCAGCTCAAATTCAGATGCGATACATTGCCTATCAGCAACCCATGCACTAGTTCGACAGCTTTTATGAATACGGAAGCGTATAGCTCTTATTCATTTCGGTCACCCCTAGTGAATGTTATGGAAAGTGTTAATCATAGGGTAACTGTACTGCACTATTGTAGACTTCTCCCACTACAGCATTCTGACTCCATAGGGATAGGAAGGGTAAACTACCTCACACCTCATCTTGCTTAGTAAGTCTCATCAACTTTCCAAAGTTGTAGGGATATTTAATTTTAGATATTTTGAGGACCCAACCAGCCATCGGGTTGCTGCCATAACAGATATACGATATTATACAATACATTATTATACTATACTATACCATTCTCAACTAAACTATAATATAACATACTATACTATGCTATGCTACGATATGCTATACTACACTGTGCAATGCCATACCATACTGTTGCATACTATATTATACAATACTTTATACAGAGTGTGGGCAACCGGATAGCCAAGTGGGCTGTGCGTTTGCTTTTGGTGGAAGCGGTCCCGGGCTCGATTTCCGTTGAGGGCCTACGTGCGAAATGACCTTAGTTGTCGAAACACTTTTAACAATACTACTATATACAGTGAGTAATGCTAAATAATGGCATTGATCAATGTCTCTTCTTTTTGAATTCAATGAAAAGTGTCACTTGTATAGTGATTGTGCTTCACTTACATGGACTTGTTCCGCTTATAATATTCTCCCTCATGGAGGAAAGCAATGGCAAACGACCTCACTCCTCATTTTGCCTCGTCGTCTCAGCTGCCCCTTCGAAGCTTTTCGTAGCTGATGGTGGTGGGGATGACGTTCAAACCAGCTTCGGGCTGAAGACAATCATACAGACTATATATAGAGTATGTATTACAGAGTATACAGATATACTTTGCAGAACTACATCCGATACTTCGATTTTAAAAACTTTTCCTCTCTCAAAATACATCATTATTAAAGTAAACAATTATAGGTCGTGAAACCAGGAAGAGAAGTCTCCTGTGAAAAGCTTGGTTCATTCATCACCGCAGCATTCATTAAAACACTGCATTACGCTTGAGAGGATGAGGCTTTCATGAACGTAATCTCCGCTCATGTGAGGAAATAGTCCATTCAGACTCGAAAAAGCTGTTTGGTTGAGACTCCATTCAAAGTAGTGTTTGTCCAAATAATTCGCTCGCTCGCTTTCGAAAAAGCGTGACTGAGGAATCAGAGGGCGCAAATTGACAAAGATCACGTCAATCCTTGTTTGAAACGCTCACGCCATTGTAGCATCTTCTTTTGTGATCAAAGTAATGCTCGGAAGAAACCACAAACATATGCAGCCATTGTGTTTTCAAACAAGGAACGAAGGATTCGAAACTATAAAAGGATGAATTCAGGGATATTTTCCGCCGAAAAAGTATTCATCTCTCACTAGGCTTTTGCTGTATCGTCATATGGGGATACAATCTATCTTTAGTATGCGTCGGTTAAGCTGGCGTAATACATGAGTAAACAATACGGTGATTTTGTTCAGACTTAGTATTGCTGTAGACGCTGAAGTTTTACAGCTCCATCATTCCAGTCGGATGCAGAAGTAAACCTGATTCGGCATAGGCACCACTTGAACCGATTATAATTCTTTCTTATGTCAATAATCGCGCGTAAATGGCAGTTTATTTGCGTAATTGACTAATATAAACCTCCAAACTTGTGCCTACTAGCCTAGTAGCCAGTTTTCTGCAAGCGTAGCGCCGCCGCGTTATTTGGCGAAACCTCGTTAAACTGCACCTGACCTGTAATATTTCCTTCTCTAAAAAATACGAATTTAGGATTACAATGAAACATTAATTCACAAGTAATATTTAAACGACCCATATAATGTATTAAATGTACGTAATATACACTGAAAATAATCTATGTAGATACATTTATAACTCCAACTGATCATATTTGTATGCTTGTGGAAAGAAACTATATTTATTAAACTGGTGGTGATCAACAAGTTATTCCTTTCAAAATCCTATGTAAGTTGACCTTCCAGTCTACTATTGGTGTAATCTTATAAATGTATTCATCTAAAAAATGCTATAGTACTGCGCTGTTCCTAAAATAGTTTCACGAACGACTTCGACGATGAATCGTTATGATGAGCATGAAAAATAGTAGAAAATACAAAAAACATACCCTTGAAAATAATAGAATTAAGTTAAAGAAGGAGACCGTCGTTATTTAATTAGTATACAGTTGGTAGCTGATTGATTAACAGTGGCCGTTACTAAAGGTAACGGCAGGAGTAGGTGGGGTTTGAATTTAAGAGAAAACATTAGCGTGAACGCGAATATGTGATTCTTAGCCAAATGTTATCAATAATGTAGACACTGGAGAATTTATGTAGCTTTCTAAGTATCTGATGTACAGCTTCTAACACGAGGAAATGGTGAACAAAGCTTGAAGACCGAGGAGTGTCTGTTTTCAGTTAGATTCCGGGCAAAGTGCAAAATATTGTTTTCTAGCAGAAAGAAGAAGCATATTCTTTACAAGTCAATGAGATTCTAATTCTTACTCTTTAAATTGTACAAAATACTAAACGAGTTAGCATGCAATGACCGGAGCTATTTTCAACAGCTAAATAAAGTCTTTATTACTCTAAAGGAGCTCCCTAATACCTTGAAAATGATCAGTAGTAGGTGTAAAGATAACTTTCAGTAAAGGGCTTTTAATATTGACGGTAAGGAATGCCAGGAATGGTAGATTAAACTTAAAAACATTTAAAGTTTAAAATACTGGAAATTGCCAACTTCCATCTCTTCCTCTGGAGGATGATCACGCTGTAGCCTAGAAAATTGTAGCAATTGAAGATCACATGTTTCAGCCCAAAAAAAAAATAAATCAGAGTAAATTTAAATTTTTGAGGCTTCAAATGCAATTATGGTGAAAGTTTGAATTCAAAGTCACCGGATGAACTGTGCCGAGTCATATTGTAAGCACCAATTATAATGGACAATGTACTACATTAGTATGACCATCAATGTATTACATTAGTAAGACATAGTAGTACATCTTTCTTGCATTATTTCACGTTAGCCACTTCGTCGGTAACATTAACGGTGAGAATGCACTTTGTCGGTGAAAATGTGCCTTCGGTGGGTGGCCATCGTCTTCTCTAAAAAAACATTGTCATTCCCAAGGTGAAAGGACACGGAAAAGTGAAACGAAGAGGAAAAATATGAAACGGACAAGAAAAAGGTGAACATTCTCGCGCTACTTCCCGCAAAGTCTTCCTAACGACTTCCGAACTTCCTCAGCTCAATGGTCAGCATCATCAACTGGAAATTGGGAGACCCGGGTTCGAGTCCCGGTCCCATCAGACTTTCTCCATGTTCCTTTCTCCTTGGGAATTTTATTTTACGTAAATTACTTTATTACTTATTACTCAGGAAATTCTGTGATGTTAGAACATCTTATTCACTAGCATACCGGATTAACGTTTTTTGTGCACACTCATCAGTATAAAGGGCTAAGGATAGCAAAAAAACTAGATGCAGTAAATTCAGTTAATTAGCAGATAAGTTAACCTCAATTATCAGCATCAAAAGGCACTTAAAATTATTACGTAGTTGATTAGACAAATAATTGTACTTTGTACGAGAGGATTACAACGTTGAATATATTACCTAACAGATATTGTAGAACATGCTATCGAATGTGCAAACCCGATCGAATTAAAGAATTGATAAACTTATTATACATACCATGATGTAAGAAATAGGTAAGCTCATAGACGTATTTGAATTCAAATTGAATTAGCCTCCTAATAGAACATAATAGCAGCTTGCCAATTAACCGTATATCCCGAGCACCTCGAACTCATCAGAAATGCACAAAACAAAAGAGGTCGGAATATCGGATAGCCGGGAAATGCAAAGGGGAACCAATAAGTTATCCGCGTTACATAGCAAATTATCCGCACTGGGAAATAGGTCTCAGGTGAGAATATTCCTCCACCATTCAGTACATTAGAAATGACACACAGCCAAGGCCATCTTTGGCTGGCTAGCTATTGCTAGCGGCTTGATTACCGATGATTTACGGAATTACGGATTCAAAAGTACGGGTTTAATACGAGGAGATGCTTGCCAAAATGAAAGAGAAAATAGTAGGGGGGTAAACCGCCACACTCTTTCCCTCGATATCATTCTCAGTTTTGCAGAAATTGACTGATTAAAGATTAGCTACTGAGGCAAAGTCTCTCTTCCCATTTTTATAATCAGAGCCGTAGCCTGGATTTGTTCATGAGGAGGGAGGTTAGAGCCATGGAGTAAACGCTGCATTGCTAACAGTCAAGCCAGGGATACTTTCGTCCAAAATACAATGAAAACATAAACTTTTTTATTTCTCTGTTCTCATGGGCGGGGGGGGGGGGTCCCAAAACCACTTCCTTGGCTACGCCTCTGTTTATAACGAATATTCGCAACAATGTTTCTGATCGTCTTTGTCGTATTAACCAAAGGGATTAGCCATATCTTCAGCTGCGGCGATGTTACTACCATCGTAACACCAAACTTATACTGCAAAACATACTTGCATTCATAAGATTCAAAAGACGTACCGAACGTGACTCGTAGAAGATAATAAATACAAACAAATTATGCTAGGTCGCACCATTATTAAACTGGACCTTTTCAAGAAGGAAGTTGTCGCTATAGTTCAACTAGCCAATTGGCTCATTAGGGTTCCATTTTTTTCCAGTTTCATAGGTGCCGATAGATGGCCTAACAGTCCTTAGGCCTAACAGTCAGGCCTAAAATCGAATTAGAAATGCGTAAAGACATCAGAAGAAGACATTAGGACCCGCTCGTTTTGGTTGCGTTTGAGTTAGCGTCCATGTGCTAGAATGAATCGTAAAGTTACTGCTGCTATAAACGATCTCCCCATTTGACGTGCATTTAAAATCATTGTCGGCATTAGGTGATACATACATAGAGGCAATCATGTGGCGTCGGCTTGGTTTACGCTGTACAAACGGACGTATCAGCATAGAATAACAATTATTAGTTTCCACTCATAAAGATCCGAAGACGTGGGCGGCCATAAAGATTTCACTACGACAGTCTCGGCAGCCGGATCAAATAAATGGAAATATTTCTCCAGTGTTTATATGCGAGGGGTTCCGCTGGTACTTCATACACTTACAAACGATTGTCATTTGCCGTTTTAATATTCTTAGGGAAATTTTTTCCTCTCATAAAATTATAACCTCCAATACTTCAAAATCGTTGCGCCAATAAAATGAGAAAGCTTCCCTTGTATCTCAATAAACTACGGTTCTCGGAATGCATCTCGGTGAAATTTAAATTTGTCTCTTTGAATCGCCGTCAGGTTTAAAGGATGGCCGATGATGTGATGGCGTCGGAGTTCGAATGTTTTATGTCCAACAGCATCCGGTGGTATTTAAAATAGTGGTTAGTGCTAGGGAGCACAACCATTAGCCGTATAATTTTGCATAGCTTACCAATTGGTTTATGAGCGTATGAAGTAGCGTTTTGGCCTTCGGATAGCCATGCAGGTAACGCGTTCGACTTCGGTGAAAGAGGTTCCCGGTTCGATTCCCGGTGGGGCTAAGCACTTCGAAGTTATTATTACAAAGTAGCATTGGATATCCTAGAGGATTTTCCATCGGAATGAAACGTACATTTGTGTAGTACAACAAGAAGTTATTTCGATTTCATAATGTATTTTAAGCACAAGATTCGGATATGTAACGAAAAAATTTACTGCAAAGAAGATTTACACATTCATATTTTCATAACTGCTTTTGAAATTTCTCGAATAGTACCCGCGAAACGTATTTTGATGTGACAACAAGGATTGGTAGACTGTTGAAAGCTAGACTAAAAATAGTCCTATTAAGCCCGCCAAACGGTGCGTTTAATTGACGAAGCTATGAGAAAAAGGTTGCATTCAAGAAATTGAGGTTGGATTTCTGCCATTGTTTCAATCCATCTCTTTCGACTCTATGAAGAAACCACAGGTGAGAATCGTTTTCTCTGTGCCTGTCGAACTATTGCAGAACAAGTTTATACGTCTTTAAGATACTCGCATGAACCTTTCGAAAAAAGTATCCCGTTACTTCTTATTTCATAGTATTTTAGATAAGTAGAATTCATTTTTATCAAGGAAAGTAAGAATGGAATTTTATTCTTGTGCGCAGAGAGAAAAACTCAATATATATCAGATTATAAACCGGGTATAGCAGGGGCGGATCTAGAAAGGGGGTTTTCCAAGACGGGAGAAATCGGTTGGGGAGGGGGAGGTTGAAGACAATTTCCCTCAGAAACCATCTCCGTTAAACTTCTAAAATGCTATATTGTTATAATAAATTTAGAGTATGTCTATTGGTCGTGAAATAACTTCACGATCTGATTTTCATTCAAGCTCCTTGTAAGATCCTAAGAAAATTGCGAGTACCATTCGCAGCCCCGCCCCCTAGATCCGCCAACCAAATAGGCCATTTATAGGCCACCAAACAACCGTATATTGCACTAAGATATGTAGATATATACATCGATGAGAAACATATTGTGATAGAATAATGTATGAATTTTCGAAGATAATGAGGTGTCGATCCGTCTACTTCATAAAACATTTAAAACGAAAAATTTCGTTTTTCTCAAGGTAAAAGTTAAAATTGCATTGTTAAAGTAATTCACGCGTGTTATATGAATTCTCTTTGGTTTTCGCAGTTCATGATACTTTAAATATCTCGGCCTAGGAATCAGAGTTCAGCATTAGTTTTGTACTAGCAGGTACTATACATTTTTGATGAAAAACATAATATTTGTCAAATCTTTAGTGTTTGTGTTTCTATCTGTTAGGATATCTTTGTTTTCTACTATGTAGGTTAATATTAAATGAATAACAAGACGTTTTACTAGACTACTTCACTCACTATATCAGGAAGACAATGACATAACGCTTCCATGAAAAACTGCGATAACGCAACGAAGACTCGCCTTCAAACTCCGCTAACGCCCTTTTTGCATTACGAGTCAATCCATGTGTGCGCTCTTCAACTGTTTCAAATTCTACATCTATGACAATGATGAAGACACGGGATATTTAATGTCCATGCGGACATATTCAAGACAGCGGACCAAGAAATACAGAAGATCTGGAATCCTAGTCATGTTCGGAGGAATCCATCAAAAGGTTTTTCGTTCTTTTTCAAGCAAGATATCATTCAGGAACTTCCAACTAAAGTACTTTTAGTGGTGCGTGCCTTAATATGATAAAAAGGACTTGCAAAGACGAGATATTACTAACAGTTTCTTTGAACAATTCCTGGTATGATTTTAATTTAATTCGCAGAATACTCTAAGACACTGAGTCATTGAGCGGTATGGAACAGAACCGTAAGCTGAATGTATGAATAATCATTTTACCCAAATAGAATCAGATCAGATGTACGAATCAGAAAATAATTTCTGATACATTAATGCGGATTTATTCGAGCAAGATTGAAACTATCAAGTCTCTTCATACATCAAACCCTTCGTCATATAAAATTTAAAACAGATGAAGAGAGAGGCTTGAAAAAAGGCAAAGAAGAAAACTACGTTTGTTTGGGTTTGAAAACCTAAGTTAAGCAGAAAAACACCTGCAAGAAGGGGAGTGTGAAAAATGTTCAAAACATACTGATATTTAAGTCATTTTTAAGGAAAAGTAGGCTAAATCAAATTTAAAAAGCAAACAGAATGGTCCAGATAAATCATTTCATAGAGATAGCAACTAGAAATAAAATTTCATAAAAGAGTTATGAGAATAGTTATATACGAAGGAGAGCTTTTTTCATGACTCAGGAATATATATTAGATTCAAGTAAAAAGCTGTTGACTGATGAATTACCTGCTAAAACATGTATCCCATAGAATGAAAGTGAACGAAAGAAAACCTATCGTATTTGAATTCTTTACCCTTTGTGTTTCTTTCTTCGCACAAAAACCCGTTAGCTATCCGTCACGTCATCTACCACTTTTGGAAGTTAGCCGAATCTTAACATCATGCCTATTAGTTGATCCAGAGATGCTACCTAACGTCCTTCCTCTTTGTACAATCCTCCCATATTTGCAACCCACCCAAAAGGATCTTACGGTGGACACAGTCAAACGCTACGGCTTTCTTCTACCTCAGATATAGCCGGGGTAAAAAAAAACTTCCTTAAGTTCCTAGAGTTAGCATTATATCCGCAGATTACATTGGCATTCATAAGCGCGTCCTTCCAGACTTTTTTTATGAAGCTGCCTTTCAAGGGATACAAATTATTTAAAAACTGAGCACGTGTGAATTTCTTATGCCGTATGCGACGGACACGTTGCATCGAAACCCTAGCGCGGCCCTTGTGTTCGCCATGACCGGGGGTGGGGCCTCACGGAGAAAGGAAAAGACACCGAGGGGAAGAGAGTCTCATAAGTAACGCAATGCGCGGAGGCAGACATTGAAATTTAGCATCGCGTAGTCAGTGGACAGACTGGGCAGGTGATGGACAGCCTTTGTCGACTCTTCGTGATTGACGTCCCCTGCGCGCGGGTTAGTAAAACGTGCATCGGCGTTCTTAAAGGAGACATAGACTGGCCGATGGGTGGGGTTCGGTGGCAGGGAGATGTGATGGGGGGTTGAGGTGAAAGATTGGATAGAATGGGTGTGGAGAACCTTTCTTGGAAGAAACCTTGGTGTGTCTCGAGCCCACAAAAATTCCCGATGGGTGGCGGCTTGCGAGGAATCGTGATTGGTCGGCAGAGGGTGTGTTCATTACCAGCCGTGAAATGGAAGAAGGCTCCTTTTTAGCCCTTTTCTTTCCGCTAATGGGAGGTTGTTCGCTTGGCTTCACCCGCACCACGCCGCGCCTCCGCTTTCCGGAGATGCTTTTAGTGGCCGGGGTGCAGCCCGATTCTTTTCCACGACGTGAGAATGACTAACATTGACAAAAGTGGGAGATTTCATAAGTTTCCGTTTTTGAAAATCTTCTGCAGGGGAGGGATAGGAGAGAGCAAATAAGGCTTCCTTGGGGAAAATTGGACAAACAAATGGGAGTCAAATATTGGTGCTTTAATGCGCGAAGTGGTAAGGGCGAGTTGAGAGGTGCGAGAAGTTTTAGCGACGCCGCCTATGTTGCGGATTCTTTGTACTGCTTGAATCCCTCTTTATCGTTATCTTGCGAACAACCTTGGTTACAACTCCTTCCCTCTGTTTCCTCAGCAAATCGGTAATATTCAGTTCTCCATTGACGTGAATAAACTTGTTTTATCAAAATTCGAATCCCATACGTGCTTAATGATTAAAATTATAATAAGATTACGACATATTAATAACGTTAGTCTGACAGGTGTTCGTGGCGGACCGATAATTTTTTTCTTCATAATTCTTTGATGTACAGATGTAGATGGTAACGTAGCCGCACACTGAATGGACAAGTCTTAGGCTCGGTATTATAATATATAAAAGCATACTTGATATAATATATAAAACAGACTTGAACTAAAGATCACTCCAGACTCAAACATTAATGTTTTGTTAAAATTAAGGTGAAGATTATAGGATTAGGTGTCTATATCCTACATACATCATGGATTAGCATGAAGCTTGAGTATATCCTTTAAATAATTATAATACTGGGCCCTAAAGTGAACTTTAGTCAAAGTCCGCTATAAGTATGTACACAATAAAATACTGGGCCTTAAACTAACCACAGCAGGAGGAGTGGGTGTATACGGTTTTGGGTAATTCATAATTTGAGTAATCTTTTACTATGCATAGATGCTCCAAAGAAAAATACTTGTATCACATAAAATATGCATTATTAAATTTGAAATATAATTTTTATTTGAATTAGGAAGTATTTCAAAATGGAAAACCAAACCTAAATTATTAGAAATAAAATACACGGGAAATTATTTAAGAAAGTTACTGATGATACTGATCGGTATCAATGAATATGAAATCTGATGCTTGCAAATTGTTAATAATTAAACGCCAAACACAAAAAACGATAATTGAAAATCTTTTGAGATGATTTCCTCAAAAGAGGACTAGAATGAAACAGATAGAGGACTAGAATGAATACGCAAAGTGTCGCAGGAAAATGGTAAACCAAGCTCTTTCATACTCCTTATATTCCAAGTTATCCGAATGCCGTGTTAGTACAAATATCGGTGAAATACAATATCGTCTATGCATACATCACAAAGCCAAAATATCTCCCGATATCTCACACAGAGCTAAAGTAAATTTACTAAATTACTTCTTTTCACTTATTAATTAATGAAACAAATGCGTCAAATTCTCCGCGTGTTATCTCAGTAAAATTTGAGGAAAATTAAGAATTGGACTGTTTGAAAATAGCCTTGCTATCTTCGTGGTCGAAGAGCAATGACAACCAAAAGCAAATTAACAGAGATGGTTGCAATACAAGCTACTTTTATACGCCTTTTTGTAGCCTGTATTATCTCGGAAGGGTTAGTGACGTAAATAAATTATGACTGGTATAAATTTAATTCCACTCTGATAGAATTATAGACGCATTCATTCCCTACGTCAATAACGACTTGATACGTTTCAGTCTTATGTTGTATAATTGAATTTCTCACAAATCCTTTTTAGAACCTAGAATGTCTTACCTTTCAAAAATTATTTACAGGTTTTCTAACCTTTACGCAATATTTAGTACTTAATTTTCCCTACTAATTCATAAAATATTCAAGCGTTGCAACCTTCATATTTTTTGGCATTCTCTATGAACATTATCAAAAGAATATTGACGTGACCAACCCCTATGTTTAGGGGTTGGTCACGTTGACCTAATTCCAGTAAACAAGAGATGCAATAATAACGGAATCGACCATTTTAAATACCATTTAAGGAGCATAGATACAATACGGGTGATTATTAACATTCTATTAAAAGAATTGAGAAGAATACGAGATTTCCAAATACCTTATTTCACTCGAATTAATAGCCATCAAAATGTGCGGGGAGTTTAAAGATCGATTCGAAACCATTATTTTCGATTTAAGAACCTCATATTATGGAAGAAAATTCTGTTTAAAAGCTTAAAGACGGTTAATGCACACGCAGTATATTGTAATACTAAGTCCATCTACGTCTACATAAATACCCCGCACGCAAAATTTCGCTGTGTGGCGGGGGTTGTAAACGCTTCGTTATAATAGACGATTTATATGATAAATTACTTTGATAAAAAGCATTATTTCAAAGCTGTAGGCTTTACAGGGGAAATTTTATACTTGCTGGAACTAACTGATTAATTTTAAGTTCCCTTTATATTTATACAGTCTACATCTAGATAAATACCCTGCAAGCCGCCATCCGGCGTGTGGCAGGGGGTGTAAACACCAAGCGTTCGAGTTACCTCTTTAGCTTATTGTTGTCGCGTACCGTTCGCGGAAAGAACGAATCCTTAAAACAACTTGTTCTCGCGTTTATTTATCTTATTTTACGCTCAATTTCGGATCGGCCAAATTAGCAGGGGTGTCGCATGATACCGATTACGTCTTCCGCAAATGTGCATTCACTGAACTTATCAAGCAATCACAGCCTAGCTTCTATTCTTCTTTATCTCAGGCATTCCCAACATGCGTTCGAGAGCATTTTCGTTACTCTTGCTTTTTTATCGTATTAACAAATCTTACCAGTAACGAGTTACAAATCTCGCATCAATGTATACGAATGTAACTGAGAGATATACTTGCAAAAAATCACTAGTAAAAATCGAGTACAATGAGAAAAAGTTATTAAACCTCGGTATTGGAAAGGATATACATAGACAAAGATATCTAAAGCAACCGGTAAAATCTGGAATAATCCTCAAGAATGTGTGCCATTAATTAAGAGACACCAATCGAGAAATGCCATGAACAATCGTCTCCTGGATTGCTTAGTTATTAAACGAAGTTTGAAAGCGTCAATCAGTGAGCGGTTCAATACGACCATTTCCCTCCTTCCATGGCCACTAGCCGCTCTCCCCTACAGACAAGTGCGGAGGAGGAAAATTGCGATTCTCATCACATAATACCTCCGAGAGGCCGCAAATCATCTCGACAGCTAAGATTACTTACCAACAGTCAAAGCATTAAATGTTGAACATTTACACATGAAGCTTCGACTTAATGCCATTTAATTACTCCGATAAATTAACGCTTCGCCCTTTCCCTGGCTCGAGTTAATCAATCACTAAGAAGCGAGTGAAATAGCTCTCAAGAATAGCAAAAAAGTGTGCGCTAAATCCATTAACTGCCCGTGGTTGGACGAGATCTTTATCCCGTCGCTCAGTACTGGGGAAAATGTCATTAGAGGAATTTTATCGACTATACACAATGCGAAAATTTTATGTATATTTTATTTCGTCAAAGGCGACGATTGAAGGAAATCATCAAATGGTTATTCTGCTCATCATTTGACGACGATGGAAACAAATGTGTCTTTCTTTTCTCTTTAGTTAAAAATGAAATTATAATTAGTCATTTAAACTCGACACAAGCAAATATATTCGGAATTCTGAAACAGAAAACGCAGGGGCCTACACGATTGTTTGTAATTTTAATTATATTCCGCAATGCTCTTTCTGCGGTAAAAACGCAGCCATCTCTTTCACCTGCAGCTTTATCATGTAAAAATTTTCCTAAAATCATAAGCGCGGCAAGAAAAGAAGTACACATTAGCATACAAAATTAGTTGAATGAATGTAAATGTAGTCTACTCAGTTGAATATCTTGGAATCACCCTTACAAATAATTTAAACTTAAGCACACATATTCGAAAAACATGCGCTAAAGCAACTAAAAAGCTCGGTTTTACAAAGATTATTGTAGGTAGATGCAATTAAAAGACTAGAAAGCGATGCTATTTCACGTTAGTTAGGCCCCATCTGGAATATGCGGCGAGGATATGGGACCCAGTGGATGCAACGAATGCCCGCAAACTCGTGAAAGTGCAGCGCAAGGCGATACGATTTGTTAAAAACTGCTACGATAGAAAAGCAAGCGTAACGAAAATGCTCTCACACACTGGTTGGAAATCCTTAAAAGAAAGGAGGTTAGGAGATAGGCTGCGATTGCTTACAGTATATAGAAAAAGTATATTTGCGGAAGACGTAATCGGTATTATGCAACCCTCTCCTACTTCGTCCGATCCGACAGCAAGTAAGAAAGAAAGATGCGAGGACAAGTCGTTATAGGGATTCATTCTTTTCGTGTACGATACGGGATAACAATAAGCTAAAGAAGTAACTATGCAGTAGATTAAATAACGAACTTAACATATATATCTCAGAAACTGCCTTCACAATGGCCGCGAACAGAATTAGCGAAGATTTTAGCCAGTTATTAGCAGTTTGGTGTGCCTCAAATTGTACCAATTTTAAATTTTGCAGGTTCTCTACTTATGAAATTCGGAAAAACGCACAGAATCCCATTCATATGCCTTAAACTACGGTCATCGAAATTTCAAAACCTTGTTTCCTGCAAGAGCATAGGAAGATGGCCAACACAAACAAAATTTTACGATAATTTATACTTTGCGTCTTTTACAAAAACATTTGAACAAATAATTCATTTAGAGTATAACACTTGAAAATTTTTAAAGTTATTTTTTACATCGTATATACTCTATTTTCGTTAACAAATAATTTTTAATGCAACAATGAGAACATAAAAAAGTTATTTTAAATGTCTTGATTTTCTAAAACGTTTGCACGATTTTTCAACCCTGACAAACAGAAACACCCATTGCATCTGAACGATTTGATCTTCGAGTATACATAAACTTCCAAAAATGAGTCTTTCTTAATATCACGCCTAGCAATCTATGAGAAACAGTCTTACAAAGATTTTAATTTCCTGGATTCTGAAGTAAACTCTTTGATAAAACTCCGCAGATGCGTGGTAGAATTCCAGTGTTAGTTAAATAAAGCGAAAATCAATCTCTTTTACTAGGAGATGATAAATTAAAAAGCCGAATTTAGAAAACATTTTAGCGGCATTGCTTCCAGTTTTTTTTCAGTACCTTTACCAAGTCTTGATTTACTCTTCATTTCTATCCAAAGACGTCAGATATTCGGACGGTACCCTTAATTCACAGATGATAAAGAGTAGATATTAGTGAAGCAAAATCTTGTTTCCTGCAAAAGCATAGGAAGATGGCCTACAGAAACGAAATTTTACGATATTTTAGCATCTCTTACAAAATGTTTGAACAAATAACTTAATTAAATGCAACAATAAGAACATGAATGAAGTTATTTTCAATGCCTTCATTTTCTAAAACTTTCAGGCGATTATTATACCCTGACACAGAAGAACCCATCCGCAAATGAACGATTTGATCTACGAGTATAAATGAATTTCCTAAAATAGGTCTTTCTTAATATCACGCCTAGCAATCGTGGTAGTTATAATCTCTTTACTGCTCTATGACTGGTAAATACCCTTACATTAACTAAAATAAACTGTCGAGGTATCCTCTTCCAAGTTCTTGTGTCTTGTTCTTATTTTATTGGTCAGGTTTTTAGCACAGGTTATTTCAATAGCTTCCAACGTGTCCAGCTTCTTCCTCTTGGGCTACATGCAAAGAAGTTTCGGGAAAATGAAGTTGTGATGGCCGTTTTCTTGTAAATGGACAGCAAAGATGATTTTATCAATGAAAATAATTTGTAATGATATTACTATGTATTTTGAATTTTAAATTTTTTATTGTAATTATAATAACATTAATGATTGTTTTGTAATACATTCGAAAAATATGCGGTAAAGCAACTAAAAAGCTCGGTTTTATAAAGCGTGTTGTAGGTAGATGCGATGAAAAGGTTAGAGAGCGATGCTATTTTACGTTAGTTAGGCCCCATCTGGAATATGCGGCGAGTATATGGGACCCAGCGGATGAAACGAACTCTCGCGAACTCGAGAAAGTGCAGCGTAAGGCGATACGTTTTGTTAAAAAGTGNTTATTAAAGGCCGAGGAAGCATTGTGAAGGCGATAGCTAGCAACTAGTAAAATCTATTAAGATAATCTCTGCTAAAAACTTGACCAAGCATTTTTGAACCCTTCCTCTCTCCTTGTCCTTCCACCAAAACTTTCTATACACAATTGATTGCATTTCCTGTATATTTACCTTATGATAGCATTTTAGCTCGAACCGTTCGTGAATTATATCTCATAAGGAAATACAAAGTGCTTCTATTAGTTCATTATATCTTTCCACGAAGTCCGACCAGGGATGATAGATTACATGCAAATATGGTAATTAACTCCACTAAGAATCATGAAACTTAAGGTACATGATTAAAACTTACGATTTTCATGCAATATTTTATTAAAATCATAAAATATATTAATTTAAGAGGTACATATATCATAGTATTTTGTTATATTAACTTTGTGCTAAATATATCGTACCGATACTTCGACACCTTTGACCGCATGAACTGCTGTGTAAGTTGGGCTGCCTATGTCACAGGCTTTTCTATAAGTTAATGAAATAAAATCTAGAATTTTATTACTGAAATTCTGCATCTGAAATTGATATTACCTTTGAGTTACGTTAAACGTTTGAGATTGCATTAAAGGTTCCCAAAATTTAATATAAATAAATAAGACAGATTATATGATATTTTTTAGAAAAGGCGTTAGTTGTGTTGCCTATTGCACAGGATACTATAAAGTTTTCTAGTGTAATATCATACTTTAATCGTCTCATATATCACAGTAACGCTCAAATGCTACAAAACAACGCTTGAAATTCATTTAAGTTTATGGTTATTTCGCGTATTCTCTAGGAATAGCATTAGTTAATATTTTACCCTACGCGAACTATTATGTAAATGTGATGTAAGTTGGGTTGCCTGTTTCCCAGGATAGACCATAACCTAAGCAAATATTGTTACACTTTATGCTCTTTGAAATTAACTTCGAGGAGCTATCTTAACTAATTTAACTTGTGACTTTTATGTATAAATATGGAATTGATTTAAAACCGGCTATCATATTAATGTTTCAGAATAATTATTTTTTTAATTAGTGAGAGTGATTGGTGAAAGCTAATTAATACTACCACGGCCACTATTTTTGAAGTAATTGTTAGTTTTTGTTTTTTCTCTGGGTATTTTGTGCTGAACCTTCCGAATTTTAGTGTCCCTAGACGATATTGTACGGAATTAAGTTTTAATCGAATACATCGATTATTCTAAAAATCCTACCTTCTGCAGAAAATATTTACATTTTCATATCTTTCAAATGTGAATATAAAGATAGGAATCTTGACGTCGACTCAACATGTATGCTCTGAGATGTACCTTAGTTGTAAAACTATTAACTTCTTCCTGTATTTTCCTTAACTAATAAAAGTTATTCTGTTAACTCAACGTTTGAGGCAGCAGCTGATTATTCAGATTTCTTTCTTTTTAAAAATTTTCAGTTTCATTTTTAAAATAATCACTTTAATGTTTTTTCAGAAAAAAAATAGAACTAATCACATCGGTTTTGAGGTAATTAGTCCCGATCAATTAAAGTACTTCTCCAATGGGCAAGATAGACTCTTTCTCGGAAAATGTAATCAAAATTACAAAATCGACCATAGTTAATGCTTGTTCACAATAACATAATTAGGCTGCATACTTGAAGAAAGACCTATCTATACTCACATTGTCTGGAAAGGAGTTGGAAACTAATGGGACAGAGAGTATAAGGCAAACGAAAAAACTTTAATGAAAGCACAGCGTTTTGCGGAATTGAGATTTTTCCACCTGTCTTACAAAAGTCATATAAAGATAAGAAGATGGTTACTAAAAACAAATAATCTTGAATGACGAAAAGGTACGATAACCAATGGAAAATGACTTGTATGAATCTAAAATTCAACCCTCACCAGACATGAACCTAGGTAGCTGGATATTATTGTTGATAGTGGCGTTTAAACGACAACGAAAAAATCAGGAGCTCTTCTCAGGTGTACAAACTGGTAAGGGTGTTGGTTAATTCCCACGTTTCGACAACCTGAATTTGACCCCTGAAAAAAGTTCCCGAGTAAGATCCACCGGGAGAACATCAGATCTTTCAACGAAACATCGTTCTAAATTAATATTCTGGTCGTTTAAATGAGTTTTTTATTTTTAGATAGTTTATTATGTAAAAAAACACCTGTAAAATAAAAACATCCCAATTTTCGTGAGGAAAGAGAAATTATCTCATTGCACTAAAATTAGTGCGGCTAAGAATAAGCACAAGAATATTCCAAAGGTATAGCGGATACGAAAAAAGTCTGACCGAGATTCGAACCCGGGTCTTCCGCTCTAGTTATTAGCCATTAAGCTATCTTGCCAAAATCTTTATCCATGCCTTTCGAAGACCTTGTAAGGCAATGACGTGTGGTTCGTCCCACTGAGCAGTATCGTCTACAGCCTCCGTATTTTCCTGTCTGACTATTATATCATGACGGATTTACCTCTTATTCAGCAGTATTCATCAACAGAACCACTGCAAATTACTCAGCCATAAAATACTACGATATAAAAGTCGTTCAGGTGTCCTCGTCACTTAAAAAAATCGTTAACTTGAATCACCATGAAAAACATGGGATTAAGGGGCTATAATATTCTAAAATATTATAAAAGAATGAACATTTTACTCCTGATCGCTCCAGATATTGTCTCCATATTTAATAGCCACAAATTAATTTGCATAAGACGTAAAATTAATCACTCTTAGAACGTTAATATGGTTGAAAATAATTATATAAAATTAATGAAAACATAAGAATATATATCATACAAAAGAAGAATTGTCTGATTAACTATAGGAGATTTCAAATTGATAATTTTAATTCTAAATTCTCAAAATTACAATTTTAAATCTCGTAATCATATAAAAGTATGCCTTTCCAAATTTTGTTTGAAAATAAAATCCTAAACTTAACCTAATCTTATGATATTTTTGTATTTAATGGACTCAAATGAATAATTCTACACTTTCTGAGACGTTTTAGGGGAATAGTAAGAAATTTCACGATGATATGTAATTAACGATGAAATGCCAAGAATTTCATATCATTCTCATAACACATTCTAGCGGAAAACATATTTATCCTTAATAAAGCAGAAAAAAATTTTGTAACACATTCTCTCCCAGATTAACTCAACAAAGAGTACCATTCATGGAATATGAGAATAACCTTTCTGAGAACAGATGCGTAAAGGTGACTCGCTCTCATTGGGTTTCGAAATCGGAAAATATTTTTGGCCAAAAGAATGAATAGAAGGACGCAAAACGGCGAAAATACACTCATCCTCGAAGCAATCGAGATAATAGGGTCAACCACCCGAAAATTATGGATACCGAAATTAAACCCACCCGGATCAAAGCCATTGAGCAAGTTACTGAAACTCCTTCCCCGAACAAATCTATGCGAAAACCTTCCCTTCCTCCCCCACTTCTGCCGTCACCGGCAGATGGCAGCATTGACTAGAGGTCAGCTCTTTTTTTTTTACACCCTGCGACCGCTCTTCACCCATTCCCTCCCACTCCTTCGCGCCAAACACACCGCTTCCGCAAGCCTCCGCATAATTGGTGCACGAGGTGCGGAGTATGGGACCTCACCCGGCTCCCGGCACCACACTCCGGCGGGAGCGGCCATTCAGATCGCAGACGTATACGCTCAGTCGTTCTCCTGCAGCGCTCGAGTGAAGACGTACGGAGCTGCGCTTTCGCACGAGATGTGCCCGCGCTCTTAGAACTCTCCTTTTCAGTGGGAAAACTCCGCATTTCGAGCCATGATTCCATCATCGACCTCGAGCAGCTTACACCAATACCTGAGCCCGGAGTATTTGGGACCCTTGTCTTCGGTAAGATATCAACCTCGACATTACCCCCCTCTATTAACGGGTCGACCAATTACGCGTCGAGCACGTGGAGCTCCCATTTCCACCCCATAACTGTGGTTTGGAACCTGTTGCTGTGTCGAGCGAGTGGGTGGAGCGGGTGGATGAGTAATAATCGCTGTGGCTAACCCCAGACTGAGGTCCCGGCTTGTCGACGGGGTCTACGACGGAGAAGAGATTCCCAAACCCTATTCTTCACCTCGAAGCCCCGGAAGGTCAACTGCAGATGGTAATTAATCGCGGCTAATCCCCGTAAGGGATTAAGCGAGACCCGTTGACTGACTGAGGGAAGGGTGGCCGGTTTTGGATTAGCATGCGGCCAGATGACTTTCCCCCTTGACATTCGCTCTCCTTCCCCACCCACGGATGCTGACAGCAGTGGTCCGCCGCGGACTCTCCCACTCCCTTTACGGGAAGACAAATGCGCCGCGCCGGTGCTTTCTTCCTCCCGTCTTTCCGAAGGGCTCTTTTTCTGTCTGGAAAGGGAGTTTTGAAAATTCGTGGAGCGGTTAGTTGAGGTTTAGGCCAATTTTCCTTCCTATCAAAGAATTCTGCTTTACTCCGCGCGGTCACGTAACAATCTCACCCCGCTATCACTGTAAATGCGCGATCATTATTTTGTGAAATAGCTATATTTTATATAAGACGCACGTTTCAGTATGCGAGTTTTAAAAATTCGTGGAACGGTTAGTAGAGGTTGAGCCCAATTTCAAAGAAATTCGCATAGTCACGTAACAAATTCACCCCGCTCTCAGCAAAATGCGCGATCATTATTTCAGACGACGTAGGGAAATATATATGCGTGCAAGAGTGAAATGGCTATATTTTATACAAGGTGTATCCTTCATATTCGCGATCTGTTATCTATTCCTTAAGTCCGAGGGAAAAATCACTAAGAAAACACTACGCGGACGTATTCTGTTTACTGTTACGGTGGGACTACCAACGGTCTGCGCTTTTCAACTGTTTTTACGTCACGAAGATATCAACACATGGTAGCAAGAGTGGCGATTCGTAATTGGTTTATCGAGATCTTAATGAACGTGCTGAAAATGAAAGGGCTGCCTAATTGAACTTATTGTCTAAAACATAACTTACTGTTACTCAGAATAATGTGTAGTATGCATTTTGAATTCCTGTCGGATAATTTTTCGTAGCAAATGTGGAGAATGATATTATATTGACTTTTTAAATGGGCTAGAAACTTGAGGATATGTTTTAGATCATCGCTGCAACTTCTCAAGAAGTTTGGAGGTGAATTTGAAACTAAATTATCCTCGCCGAGAATAACTATGTGTGAGAGGGATAGAAACGAAGGTTGGAAAGAAAAGGCAACCAGAAAGAATAGCGGAGAAACGTTGGTAATTCAGCTTTTTGGACCGATGTTTCTTTGCAAGCCTGTTAAGTTTAAATTGTGCATATATTACCCAAACGCATCTGCATGAAGTGTCTGGCTTGAAAAGTGGGAATTATCTACGTAGAACGTTTGTTACTGACGCAAACAATAAAGAAGCCAGGTAATAATTTTCTTAGAAGGGAGGGTGGAACAACTTTGGGTAAAAAACTGCAAGTACGATTCACGCAGAAAAGAATTTTTAGACAAACTCTGGGCAAATATACCAGATTTCTTCGCAAGCCCTAAAATGGGCGTTGAAAAACGACATTTTGCGTCGAGTAACAAAGCACTCCGCAGTACGAATCATCGCAGGAAACTTTATTTATCGCCACTCATTTGTCTCCCGCAAATCTCGAGCATGCGTTAAAGCCTTGAAGAGGTTGGAAGGCGGCGAGCGGTGCGATAAGCTACCTCGTGGCGTCGGAAAGTTTTCCCGCGGCAAATGGCCACTTCACTGCCCACAATTCCCCAGCCACGGATCCCGCTCAAGTAGGCCACGCTGCTCGAACGAGATGGCCATACCACCAAAGCGATCCCCACATTGAATTAACGCCACCAATTAACAGACAAATTTACTCTCCAGCGCCTGCTCCATTCTCTCACTAACGAGTTTTTAAGAGCGAGCCGTCCCGCATTGGAGGAGTATTTAATGATAGCAGGGAAGGACTGTAATTAAAAGGTACTGGGTTCGTGTCATAGTTGTTTAATTGTTACAAGTCCGAAAAATGTCCGCCGTACATGCGGCCGATATAACATCCCGAGGTGGATTGTAAATTATGTAAGGAAGAAGTCGTATTCGGCTATATTTCGCTTAAAAAACATCTCCCCGCGTCTTACTGGTGAGTTTCTGTCGCGCGAAACAACCAGCCGTGCTTGCTGTTTTACTTAATGGCCCTTTCCATTAATTCGAGACTTGTAATTAATAAAAATAAAGCTTTTAATTATTTTTTTCCCTGACTCGCAAATTTAGAGACTCATTATATTGTTGTGGTTTTAAGTTACACCGTACGTAAGCGAAGCTTGAAATTTTATCTCACTCGCCCTTGAAATTAATAAATAAAACGAAGAGCTTTATAGTTACTGCAACTTTGGGTCCGAGTGGGAATCGGGTTTTCCATCCTCTCAAATTGAATTCATCGCCAAAATCGCGAGCAAACCTTCACTATAACGAATGAGAAAATAAAAGTTTAAATCGTAAACCTGCTAACTTTATGAAATCTTTGTTTTGAGCGTACCTCTTCAAATTTGGCTGTCAAATCGAAAACGTTACTCAACGATGAGCGTTACATTTTTCGTTAATAACCTAAGGAGATGAAAACTCGTCCTACGTGATTATGATTTTACAAAATCTAGGACTAGGATTCAGGATTTTTGCTGTGCTTCATCATAAATATTGTAGTTGTTAATATTTTAAATATCTCACGATTTGAGTTTTATAGTGAATTAAATGATTTTTCTTGTAAATTAGTATCGATTAAATGCAAATTTCATAGTTTCTATAAACTTGTTTATAAATGCTTCAATAATCAGGTTCCAAATGAATTATCTAGGAAACCTCAGGTTTATATAAAACAAAGGTAATTCTTCAGCCACCCCACGGTCCCTCTGACCTAACAATACATTTTTCCTATTTTGAAATCTAATTTCCTTCCTACAACTTCCCATTTTTGTGTGCAATAGAACATGTGATAGTTCACTATATGCCGTTTAGACTTTGCTCTGGACTACGCACTCTTATGCGTTGATATTCTTAATCGAAATCAACGTAAGAAAATTATAGCTGAATATTTATTTGGATATTAACAGGAAAGATTTAATTCCCTCAATTTCATGAAAGAAATTTAGCTTTATTTTAGCGTACTGAGAATATGTGTACGTGTTACAAAATGTAAGGTAACTGGAATCGTACATGATTGTAGTGTAGTATCCAAAATTGAAACGACAGCCCAAAAAGCTGGAATAATGTCGAGATTGCTGAGAAAAAGAATACTTGATTTTTTTAATTATGACGATTTTTTAAAATTGAGAAAATAGGCGTTGTTTTTGAGAAAGAAAGTTGTTTCAGTATTTAAATGAGTACAGATTGTTAAAGATACATGATTGTTTTGGCTTCTTTAAACTCATATCATAGTTAGGGAGTACGACAAACTGAAATAATTACCAAGCAAACAAAATTTTATCTAAAAATGATCAGAGATGGACAATGACAAGACATAGTTATGTATGCGTCTTCCATGAGGCACAAAATCAAATGATTTACTAGTTAGAAATATAAATAAATTTTTCTAAGTTAATCATCGTTTTCGCTGTCTATACGATATAAGAAAGTCATCATACGTTTCATTCAATCATTATTTCCTTTTCCACCATGTTACAATTACTTCTTTGAAATTACCCTTTCAATATTACCGAAATTATTTCTGCCATGTCTTCAAATTAAGAGAAAAATTATTGAATAGTGGAAATAGTAGATGCAAAACATAGCTATTGGCTTCCTTTGCTGCATTTTCGAGATATTTCATTTAAGCGACCAAAACGTTGATTCACCAATACTTTCCTACTTCCATTCAACAAAATTTACTTCAGTAAACAACGGCCACAAACTGGCTACAACAGAAATGTTATTTAATTTTGACAATCTGATAAGACTTATGGGGTATTGTATGGTACTAACTTTGCTTTCGATTTTCTAACAAACTATAAATTTGTAGGCTCATAAAATAATTCCCATTTATATACGATCACGTAAAACCAAATGAATCGATTTAAATGTGTATGAATTTTAATTTTGAATTCTAGTGTGTATAAATTCTATCTTTTACCTAGTTTTTGACCTCGAGTGAAAAATAATAATTATCGTGGCCATATTGCAGTTGACTTAGAAATTAAAACTTGATCCTATTCGTTCAGCTGAAAATGGTTTACATTAGGAAACTTAAAATTAATAATGTAAGATTCTACACATTTATTTTTATTGCAGATATTAGTTCAGCTTCGAAATAGAGGGGAAGGGTAGAAGGAAAAGTCGAACTTTTACTAACCACGATATTTATTGAAGGCGATCATGGTGTTTTGACTCATCGATTCATCATCAGATCCATGTTGATGGTGATCAGGTCGCCTGATGAAGACTTTATGAGTAAAATCATGCTCGTCCTCAATAAATATTGTACTTCGTGAAATTTCGACAATTTCATTGTTCCCTCATGGAGTCCTACCACTAATTCACGGTCCAAAACAGTTGATTCTTGTGGGGGAACTTATTTAAAGTTTCTCTTTGGAAATGTCATGTTTATTAGTGGAAGTGCAGTCTCAATCATGTTTCCAATCTTGGACAACAAGTTTGATCTGATGTTTACACTCATTCCTTTAATAATTTCATAAAAAATAAGTAATATAGAGCATTTAATTCGCCATATTGATAGCCTCATGTTTCCCTTCAGCTTGGGTAAAGACAGAACTTACAGCGGATTGATATATTACTTATTTATCTGCCTATATATGGCATGGAAACAAGACCCATAGTTATAATATCAGGGTTTTAATATCTATGGGCTCCACCCTGCCTATGATGAAAGAAATTTTTTATTGACTTTCATAGAGATTATTAGCGATAAGAGACATGAAGGGAAACTAAAATAAACAAAACAAAGAAAAGTTTCTCATTTCGTATAAACGTGTTGATGTTCTCGGACAGTTTACAACTGCAGGTATAAGAAATCTCCCGTTTATATTTCATTATTTGTGTAGCGGTACAACAGTTTAGTACAGTAAGCTAAGGTGGCTGCTGATGGTTGTGTTATAAGTTGAAAGTGAACTCCAAAAACCATCAAAATGAAACAATTTTTAATTTTGATGGTTTTTGGAGTTCACTTTCAACTTATAGTTTACTACAGGTTTAGCTTAAACATTTTGAAAGAACATAATCTTATTGGCAAAAAGAGATCATATGGAAGTAATACATATGATGGCAACGAATTTTTTTATTATCTTTCCTGGTAACTTTTGAGGCTATGGCCCTCAAGGTTTCCTTAAGGAAAGGGCAAAAGGTATTTATATGAAAAATACATAATATCATGAACTGTAATTAGAAAATTACCAACATAGGAAATGAGATCATCTTATGTTTTTTAATCTTTATCAGATTTTTACGAGGGTCTATTAACATACATCAGTTGTTTCACAAAAACCGATGTCTTGATTAAACGACTGAATTAAAATCTCCCTTCGGATGTTACCGAACTTAATAGTTGAGAAGAAATCGAGTAACAGACATATTGATACATTCCAACTGATAATACACCTTATACAAAAAGGAGTTTTTCTGATGTCTTCATCGTAAGGATTACTTTAATTGTTATTTTATATTTAGAGAAAAGCAACAAGACGATAGGTTAGCTGAATTTTCCAATATAAAATATTCGTCAGCTTTCTCCGAGTAATTAAATAATTATATAATAATTCCAGGAAACGTGATCCACTTTGTAATATATCATTATAGAGGAATAACAAGTGTGAAAAATAGCGACACGACTGGGACTCGAACCCAGGTCTCCCACTTTCCGGGCAGGTATTCTAACCACTGAACTACCGTGCCGCGTCTCTCTCACACTGTTAAGGGAATGCTTTGTGAGCAAGACTGGCAGTCTCCACATAGTGGCACAACCTGCCGTCCGAGGTCCTCACAGAGGCAGCCGGCTCACAAAGCGGTGTTATGAGGTTATTTCCCCCAGGAAATCACAAGGATTAAAGGAAAGGAAGGTGTCTTAGTAGATTAAAAACCTACGGAAAATCTTACCTTACGGAAAATTATAACAACCAGTATGGACGTTAAACGCAGTTAACATAAATCTTTCCATTTAATCATATTTTTCTTTCTCAAAAATTTCAGAATAGTAATAGTAAGTGTAATAATAGAATATTCTGATGCCCCAAAAATGGTAATCGACAAACCAAATGTCCCAAAATATTCTGTTTTGTCATTTAAATCTCTCTAAAACAGCGTAGTTTGAATACATAAAATATCAGACCGACATTACTTGTTACGTAAAGGTACTCGAACACAAATCTTATTCATCACATTCAGCGGATTTATTAGATACATTTTAAGTTTTATCGATGCTGTATAATTAACACAAACGCTATACGCTTGTGTTAATAAGTATAAATATACTTGACGTATATAAGTATAAATAACTATACGCATTTTACTCCTTTGAAGTCACCAAAGGAACCTGGATGTTTGTGAATGTTTGTAGAGACATATTCAAAGTACTTACTCCATAACATTCATTCCTGTCGTAGGTAACATGTGTATCCAATTTACGTGAATATTTTTACGGGATAAATTTCCGCAGATCAACACATTCCATGTTTCAAGAGCAAAACAGACTGAACGATTGAAGTGCTTCTAATTGAAGCGGCGATTTTCTATCGAAATCAACCAGTTGGAATTTATCCGAGAGATTTGTATGTGCAATTTAATTGATATTATTTAAAAATATTTTAATTGAAAACTGAGAATTTAAACCCAGAAATACATTTCAATAGGTCTTCAATTATTGATAACAAGCAATAAGTGCATCTGTTGGAACATAATGAGCATTTTCACAATCAAATCCTGTATGTTTATGATACAAATATTGAATAAAGTGAGAGAGGGAAAATAAATACCGAGAGTTTCAAAGGAATAGAAGTTGCTGTAGAAAAGAAATTCAGTATAACTCCAGAGATCCCAAAGTGAAGCGAAAGATCAAATAGGAGAGGACTTTAAAAAAACTATAATACACTATTAGATATACTAGATCAATTAGATCAATAAAGCCACGATGCTAAAACCAATAAAATTTAGACACGTTTAAAAATAAATTAAATTACTCGAGTCTTAATACTGAGTGATAATTTCGGTGCGATTTTATGGTAATTTTCAGTTAGCACTATTATGATAATCCTTTTTAAATGGTAGCTAAGTTTGCTGCAAAGTGAATACGTAATGAGTTTTACTGATAAAGACTCCTTGACATAGTATTCAAAGTACGTATCTATTTCTTTCGAAATGTTTTTCCTCACTTCTTTAAAGTTTGACTACAAATTAGAAGTCTTTCATCGTCAACTTTGTCATACTTATTCAGTTGAAAAGGTTTCTAGTACTTCTAAGGATAAAAGCTGATGAAAAGTAACTTTTAAGATCATGCCAATGTTGCAGTTTAAGTACTACATCTGTGATTAAAAAACATTGCAAACATTGAACATTGAAAGTAAACTCCGTTAATACTGTCATGAAAGATTTGAATTCAATTCGAAGGAATATCTGCTCCAGAAACATGTTAATTGCATCTCCGTTATTTTACAGGAAAATTTATCATTCGTTTGAATTTCAGTTTAATATTTTTCCTTATATTTTACCTCTAGACGAAATTTAATGCATTTTTTACCGCAGAACCTACTTGTACAACTAAAAATTTCCAGGTAATAGTGAATGTAATGGAATGATTAAATATTTTTGCAAACACACTAAAAATTGATCCGAGGCTTTTAACGAAATTAAACTTATTTTCATTGACCAAAACACTATCTTGACCTATGCGGTGGAAAGACTGCTCAAAATCTTCCAATAGTTGTGTAAAAAATGCACAACTACACGACAGAATAAAACACAAGAATCATGCCTAGCGCAAGCTATTTTCTGTCACTGAAAACTGAAAAAATACCTTCATTTAACATCGTACTTCCTTCCTTGTTAGCTCAGTTTTCTGAAACTTCCTCGTTACGTATAAAGTTTCGAGAAATTTTTAAATAATTTTCATTTGATAATTTTTGCCAGCTTACTAACCGTGAATGAAGTGTCTGATTCTTAAAATTTTCAAGCTCGGTGAACGACTTTTAATTAGAAAATCTACAACAAGAGAGCGAAGTTTTTTTCCTATCCAATCTCGAAGCGTCGTGCGCACGAAAAGAGTGGTGACAGAACAATTTTTTTGATATATAAAACCGCACAACACCCTCCGATTTCGCCCTGACGTTTCGATTCATGCCTCATGCACAGAAAGCTATAAGCGATTACCTTTTCAACGCTCGAAGTTAATTTTTTTCGTGTTGAGGAAACGGAAGATTTTTTTCAGCTACTTCACTGTGAATGTTATTTTAAGCGAGTATGGCTTTGGTGTTGTTCCAAAAAGCGTTGAATTTTCACCAGCTGGTTAGTTATGCTCTTTCTACGCGTCCCTAAATGTAACCGCTGATTAATGAAATAGAAGGAAGACAGTATAAAAGGAAAATGTAGATTTTTTACGCTAACCCAATTTTCGTGTTTTAGTCAAAGAGTCTTTTGACAGTTTTTATACTTTTCATTGCTTATACAGTTCATTCATTCCTAAAAAAAGTGCTTATTATTGATCAAAAAGAGTACATTGTGCTCCTGAAGAAATATACCCCTTGTTTCTTTATTTATTCAAGTGCTTTTAATGTCACTCAATACCTTTTATATTAATGTACTTATATTGTTGAAAGTTAATAAGAATTTAACACCATGAAACGAGTGAGCAAATTTTTGGGACACCGTGAATTTTTAACGAAAAAAACTGTTAGAGTAAATTCTCAGTTAATTTATAGCAGTACGTCTAAAATAAGTGCTACATAATTTGTGTCATCATCCTTCTTACTTAAACACTGGACAATTATTATGAAAGCTGTTCTAAGATGGAAGTTGATGGAGAAAATGGATTATGTTTTGAATCTTCTGTGTAAATTGGTAACTTGGTTAACGACGGCCATAATTAACGACGTACTTGGTTAACGACGAGTCGTTGTGATCAAAAAATGTCTCGGGTAACGACGCAGGCCTGTGTTTACAAGGCCTTCCGGTGAAGATTGACAATTAAAACTGCTTTTAATACTGTTCATAAAACTAATGGTAATTTTTTTGTTTTCACAATAAAATACTACAATATAAATTTAAATTTCATGTAAATATTTACCAGATTTAAATGATATTTAAGTGAGTTTCATCGGCATATTTGACATCGATATGGTTGTGAAAAATCGCGCCTTGGATAACGTTGGTTTACGTTAACGATAATTCCGGAACGGATTACCGTCTTTAACCAAGATATCACTATATAAAGTGAATGATTTTTTTCCGAGAATAGATATCCATTAAAAATTCTATCAATGTTTTCGATTTGTACTTTTCAAGCGTTGTTTTTGTATCGGACCTTTTCATCGATGATTCTATCCCCTCATTTATATGGTTATTTTGAAACAACATCAAGTACAAACAACTGACAAGTAGTAGTAATAGTACTGTTAAAAGTGCTTCGACAGCTTAGGTCATTTCGCATGTAGGCCCCCACCGGCAATCGAGCCCAGGACCGCTAGCACCTAAGTCTAGCGCGTTGCCCACTTGGCTATCCGGGAGCCCCTACTCCGTATATAGTATTGTATAACAGTATGGTAGAGTAATAAGAATAATACAGTATAGTATATACTATAGTAGAATATAAGAGAATAATACAGTATATACTGTAGTAGAATATATCAAAGCGTGTTAATCAAATCTTGATTGTATAGGATGTAGATTGCTTGGCAATCGGAGCTACTTAATTTATACACACCGGACTTTTTAAAGAGGGAATGCTATCTCGAAGCTTACAGACGAGTAATTTGAGGGTGAATGAGTTGTAGAAGACTGCTTTAATGTTATATCTTAGCAATAATCTGAAGATTTGGAAACTTATATTACCAAGGAAAGGAATACGTCTCGAAGTGACGGCATCAGGGGAACAACTGGTAGAGTAAACAGGCCGATTCGCAAGCTTCCTTTGTTTTTTTAAAGCATGAGGTCCTTAATGTTTGAGGGGCAGCCTTTCTTGTTAGCAATGAAGTAAATAATTTCTAACTTTCTGTGAAAATTATCTCTGGAGAGCGGGATATTTAGGAGTCTGTTAACAGCGTGTCCACAGACCGGGAAAACCGGGAATTATTTGTGAATTTTCAGTACCGGGAAATTCACGTGGATTATTCCTGAATTTCTGATTTGAGTCGCGAATTTAAAAAAATATCCTTTCAAGACAAAAATTATTTCCTTTTTATTTTATAAATAAATCAACGAAGATGACTTTAAAATACATCTGTTATTTGATAACTTTACATGATGTAATGGCCTTAGCGTTGGTATGAATATATAACTAAATCAAAAGACAAAAACCTAGTTAAGCTCATTGTATCGTTACCACTGTACGGAGATAAGTTTACTGATCGGATGTAATTAATACCAATAAAACTCCATATTTAATTACTTTATCTACCACTTATTTAATTATATATAATTAC
>KZ308362.1:365789-388250 GCA_000376725.2 Ladona fulva | reverse complement strand
AGTCCTTTTTAAATTATAAATGAATTATATAATTATAAATTGTATAAAAATGAGCCCATGCGCGTTAAAACACCATGGGAAACATCAAAGGGAATATATGGGAGAATAAGGGGATCAGCATAAATTGTAAATTAAACAGTAAAGACCTTCTGATTGACACATGTGGAATATTTTTAGGGAATTTCCTTCATGGCTGCTTCGCATTTCTTAAAATTCAGTATGGTAATCAATCGAATTAGTACACCAAAAGTACTAATCAAGACGCTATTTACAATAAAGAATAACCAGAGAGATATTTTGAGGAAATGTATTAGAAAATTAAGTTTAACATTTTCCTCGATCCATTCTCTTAATAAATCCGGAAACGAAATATTTTCCTTCATAACATCGCAAAATTGGCTTTTGAAAGGAACGGCAAAAAAAATCTTTCGATCTATCAGCAGCATATCATTTTTCTTAAAATACGCAATCACAAGTATGACGGGAAAAAATTATGAGCTAATGATAAACGATTTCACTTCTTTCTCTGACATTGATTGATAAAATTATCACGAAGGAAGGTGATCGTAAGTTTTCCCTTTGAAATTGCGTTCTAATGCCTTAATTCTTTATCAGATCTATAGACAGCTACTTTGACAAATTTCTTTGTACAAATATATTTTTTTAATGCTGCCGATCTAAAAATTGTATATAGTAATTAATACAAATTACTCATTATATTTACCTATAAAACGTGAAGTCCCGTTATTACAATGTTTACATAAATGGTCTTAAACTAATGTTCAGTTCAGGTTCTGGTATTATAATTTTTTAGAGCTATAGTGAAGATTATAATTAATTGCCACGCTAATTCATCGTACATATAAAATAGAACATAACAATAATCTTCGCTTTAACCATCAAATCATTATAATATTAGGCTCCACAGAAAACATTGGGTCCATTTTAATATAAAATCCAGGTGTTCTGGCTTAATATTGAGGAACGACTCCTAAAAATAATTCCAAACGTACTTTGTATTTTCCACAAAATTTATTTAAACGCGGTCGGTTTCGAACAAGACGGTCATTCTCAGGTACACTAGATCGGGAAATGAGAGAATTTATACATGAATAAAGTACGTGTGGAATTATTTTTCTTGCTCCATTTTCAGCTCAAGTCCATTTTAGTACACGTTATAATACCGGGACTAATACTTTTTAACTAATTTCAAAATTGACGTAGGAGAAGTTCAAAGAGAAATTTATCAAGTGAGATATTAAATAAACGCTGAAGGGCTAAGATTCGTGGTAAAAGAATTATAGTTTGGGAAGAGAAGTTAGAGGTTTAGTCGAATAGATGGCGAAGCTTTTAAGGGTATAGAAAAGAGAAAGAAGTTTTTGATCTATAACTTCCCACTCATACATGAATGTACAAAAGGTTTTGAGGATCCGCTAATAAAAAGTAATATTCTGCAATGAGAACGAAGTAGTAATTGCGAAGAGTAAGACCGGAAAGATCTTTCAGCTGCAATAATAACGCCTTTGTACGGAAAATATGCTCTTTGAAATTCTTTACACTTTAGAGGATGCATGGCTACTTTCGATTCGCAGCCTCATTTACGATTAATCAAATACCTTTAAATGCAGAAAAATATTTCATAGAAGCAGAGGATTCGTTTAAAGTGACGAGAGATTTTGAGAATCTAACAGATTCCAAAACCGAGAGGGCACTAAATTACCACCATTTTTTTTATAGTTCATAGAAATGCTAATTCACTGCAAATGCATTGGAAGCTGGAGTATGAATGCATGGCACTAATTGAGCATTAACTTGCAAAACCCGATTGCATGTCATTTGAATTTTGCGTGGTATAGTAATTTATGACGTTAATCTGCATGAGAATATTATTATAAAAGCTTAAATGTATTAATCTTAAAATCAACAGGGCAGTTTAGTGTACGGCTACTTGATTACGTAGTTGCGTGAGGTCAACGTAGAGAAAACAGTTCTTCAGACCACCCTCAGTATCGCCAATTTCGAAAGAGCAAAACGCATACAAAATGTAGGTGCATGAATTTTTCGCATTCGCATTTTTCTTGAGGAAACCAAATAACTGTCAAAGCACATCACTGAAATTTATTCTTCTGCCCATGAAATAAGACTTATTTTCGCAACTTAACGTAGAAATGGAAGCGGAATGCGTAAATTAATTCGAGATCTCTATCTTTACTTACGCTTGAAATATAAAAAATGAATCAATTAAGCTTCAAATTATATCGGAGCGTTCCTAAAGCAAAGCAGGTTTTTTTCAGTCAGTTCAAAGTCTCCTCGGTTGCCATACAGCAGTTCGACTTGGAGAATAAAGCTCATTCATGAGGACAGTAGAGCAAAAAACAAAATTTCCTAGCACTTCGAGAACGGTCGACTCCCTAATTTGCTTGGACCTTTGGCACCTTCTAAATTTCTCGTCTCCGACCCAAAACCAATCTCGCCCGCGCTACTCATTTGGAAGCATTATCCTCGTATTTTCGCGATAAGAAAGATTCCCTCCGGAAAGCGCGAAAAATCAAACAGGGCTGCGTTGTTGGGGTGAAAAAGAAGCTAAGGAGCAAAGAATTAGGTGTGTTGAGTTTAGTGGAGGGAAATTGATTCTAGGCTGGGGAGGGCTGGAGGATGAGGGGAACTAAGTCTGGAAAGGAGAGCTTGCATGAAGAGATATTGAGAAGTAGTTTTCTCCCATGAAAAGAGGGGCGGCTTCTGCTCTCTGAAGCTACGTCTTTTGTCTCGGAAGTGGAGTCGGCACTCCACTCCGACGCCAACATTTCCCGTCCTCTCCTTCCATTCTTATCTCAACGCCCTATTCACTACTTTTGCCCCATCTCCAGTCTTTTCACACCGCCTCTATTCCGGTGAAAGGAACGAGAAGTGGTGTGGGAAGGGAGCTTCATTGGCACCAACGCAGCCAAATCTCCACCGCACCTTAAGTGGAAGAAAAAGAACCAACAGCCAGCAGTGTCTTCCTCTGGCACGTTCTACGGAATAAGCGTACTTTTCAACAGCTATGGGGTCGCTCACCGAGACCTCTTGCGGCCAGAGCGGCGAGCTTTGTATTTCTTGCTCGATAGAAGCTTTCTTCGGGTATCACCTTATCGAAGGTGAAGACAACTTATTCTATAAGATATGGTAGATCTTCCGTCGGTTTCTTAGATTGGTAGGGTCTTGGGGAAGCAAACGGTAGACCATGGCACCGAGGTGAATTCATTTACGAGTATTTGTGTGGCATCCTATTTTGGAACATCTATTGGAAAACATGGTCCACTATTTCTCTCGGCCTAATGGAAACTAAACCAGAACTTAGCATTTGCGGTGGAGCTATACACAATATCTTAAAATGGGTACGATTGATCTGAATCCATGGACTGCTCAAAATCCGACCTCGACGAGGCCTCCCAAGCGTTGGGAATGCCATCGATGGGAACTCTATTTCGTGCTTTTGGGTTTATTATGTAAAATGTATTCCTCAACATCGCAACTGGTTCAGAGCACGAAAAAGAGGACAGAGATTTCCCATACCTTAGGGTAGATTGTCGGAAGTTCTCTGTGGATAGCAGCCGAGTCACTGCTTCGAAGTTCGTCGACGTTTCGGCACCTTCCTCAGGCGTCATCTTAAGGATGATCTGGATGAAATAACAGATTACCCTTCGCCCCCTGAATCCGCCAACTGTTTTATGCTGCCTCTTACATGGGACTTCTATAACAGAAAAGAGTGAAATAAATAAATAATTTTTATTCATATACCTGAACATATTAACATTAATTCTATTTCATTATATTGTCAGCCAGCTAAGCCGGATAACTATTGCAGGTACTTAATTGAGGAAAAACCTTTATAGCTCCAATAGCTACGTTCTTTGTACAGTGAAACCTATTTAAAACTGAAGACGCTTAGTGCGCAGTTTTTTCTAGAATCTGGTGCCCTTCGTATATGAGGTCCCCTTCAGAATAAATGTCTTTCTCATTTTCTATTGCATCAATCCCTCAATTAGTATCCCCCTGCTACTCCTCACATTATCTATCTCAGCACAGATCAACACGAAGTCGACAGTCTTTCCATGCTGAGCAACATTTCTCTTAACTAGTCCTGAAACATTTTCTGTTCTCTTGTTCCAAAACTTTCCATGTATAATTACTATTAATTTTCCTTTATTTTTAATCTATTCGAATTGACTATACTGTTCAATGATTTTACATGTATTATGCAGTGTTTTTAATTTCCTCGATTCTTCTTCAGTTATATTTCTATTGAACCTTTTTGTTTAAAATTTTAAAATAATTTAATTTTAGGAGATTTTTGCTTAAATGCTATTTATTATGATGTGATTTTTTATTGCTTTAGTGAATTATTGAATCTAATATTCTTAAAAGTTATGCTTAGCTTATGGCATTTCGCACGTAGGCCCCCACCAGGAATTGAACCCGGGACCACTTTCACTTTCACGCGTTGCCCACTTGGCTATCGGGAGCCCATTTAGTGAATTAGTTCTGGTGAATTATTGTTACGGTAATGCTCAAGTGATTTTTATATACACAGTTTCTTACACGTCTTTTGGCTTGTACTATCAGTATGTTTGCGCAGGTTTTTCGCATCCCTTTCTCTGTGGGCGTTTTCCTTCTTTGGAGATATTTTTTCTTAAGTTACTTCTTAGGTTATTTACATCCACAAAGTCTTCCTAAGTTTTCCTCTCTATTTCTATGTACACTTTATTCATGTTTTTATTAATAATATTGACGACAGGTTAGAAGGAAGAAGAGACTTTTTAGTTTAATATATTACAAAGATATTTACTTTTTCCACAGCAATAGCTGTGGAAAAAGTAATATCATGAATTTCCACAATATCACGGCCACCTCCGTAGATTTTATTTTTAGTTTAAATCTCACCATAATAAAGACCTAATGAGGCGGATTTTACTCGTCTTCAGATTCACTGCCAATAGAGCCAATCGGCCATTAGCCAATTGTCCGCCTCTTGTGATGGAACAAAAATCATTAACGTCTTTATCGCCGTATTCCGCTCTTACCTCCTGTTTTGCCTAATCTCTAAGCGGGCTCATTTTAACTCTCTTGTTTTAGTTGGCTAATTTAGAGAGAAGAAAACTAATACCGCGAAGAACCACAATCCCCCTCCCTCTTCCCGAAACGAATCTAGCTCTGGATGTGGCACACAGAAATCGTCCCCATCGATCTCGTCTCAGAGCAGGACGTTAGATCAAAAACTCTCTTGGCGGGGTTTTCTTTCGTCACAATCTCAAGTTCTAAACATACTGAATGAACCAGAGCGGCAAGTAGTGTTATTTGGCTGTTGAGCGTAATCTTGGAGAGATCGCTCTCTGTGACGACCTCTCACCACTGCAGTCAATTCGTTATTCATCCCGAATCGTCTTTCTGGTCAAAACACTTCATCATGGAGTAAAAAATTACCTAAATGAATTATCAAAAGAAGGCGGTCTCTTTGACCGAAAGGCGGATCATTCCAAAAGAAAACGACGAAAAGGCACAAATAACTCGCGAACTATCTTCCCCATCTCCTACTGTGTCAAATTAAGCAAGCTCAAGTTTTACCCAAGGGTGCAGCCAGGATATTTCCTGGGAAGAGTTTATAGCCATGGAGTAAACACTGTAATTCCCACAATCAAGAGGGCAGGAATACTTCCTTCCAAAGTCTAATGAAAACATAATTTGATTTATTTTAACATGTATGCCCAGCGAATCGCCAGCGGAGTTTGTATGGCATAATTGCGAGAGCCCATCCTCTAGCATGCTTTTGTTAACTGTTGGCTGTGCCCTCATATGGGAGTTGGAACCCCCAAAACCACCCCATTGTCTGTGCCTCTGGCAGTACCATTTTCGTTTTAAGGAGTGAAGCACTTTTTTAAATTACAGAGACCAAAAATCCTTCGCTTTCGTTTTCCACCGTGCATGAAATAAAAAGTTGTCATATCCCGGTTGTAACACTATGCCGTCTGTAAAACGATTTTCAATCCGTCCCTGGAAAAGTGTCTTAAACGAGTTTTACTGCATATAGAACTCACAATTTCCTCCTCAGCACTTTACAGTCTCTTATCACTTTCAAATTCTCATCCAATCTATCATCTACGAATTCCATCTGAGATTTCTGCCATTTTGAAAGTCAGCAATACCCGAAGAATTACTATTCAGGCACCGAATAACCCTCAGTATTTTCATCGTAGCTATTGAGTTACTAAAACGCCTGAGCCGTTCTATGTCATACCCTTCAGGAAAACTGACGAAAATTTTACGGGTAATCAAAATGGTAAAACAGAGCTCAAAGAATAGTGGGGTAAGTGATATGATTTAAA
Organism: Ladona fulva; assembly: GCA_000376725.2. Classification (NCBI taxonomy): domain Eukaryota; kingdom Metazoa; phylum Arthropoda; class Insecta; order Odonata; family Libellulidae; genus Ladona; species Ladona fulva. The sequence goes on along the minus strand of KZ308362.1, from coordinate 381,888 downwards.
TGGACAATGGACACAAACTCAAAGAAATCATGAAAACACTGTTCGCAAAAGCGTTAAACGGCAATGTATTTTAGTCTCTATTTCTGATTATCTGAAACAAAATTCCTAATTGGCTATTCATAAGAAATAGTTCCCATTGTTTAACTAGAAGAGTGTTATTTACAGCACCAAACTATACATGGCTTTTACAGCAGAATTGGGAAAGTGAGCAACTCGATTTTTATTTCTATAATAAGCTACTGAGATTATTTTCCTCGAACAAAACCGTTAGAGTGCTATATCAAATACTATATATGAGAAAATTGAACTTAAAAGTTGTTAGTATGTTCCAGACAATTGTATTATTTGATCAGTTTCGGCCTTACAGCCATCATCAATTCAAATACAAAGTTCGACTTTCTAATTTATTAAATGGCGCTCCACGAAGTAAGGTCTAATCATATTGATTACATGTTATATGCTGATTAAAATGTTAAACACATAGAAGCAATCAAATTTCAACCATTTAACAATTCGTTATGCTACAGTTCGTTAAAGTCGGCAACAAAAGCACATATGGTCAGTTCATAGTATCCAGGATTCAATGTTGAACGTACTTGATGTCCGACCCTTCTCTGGAAACCGATTGGAAAGCGTTAATTCCATGGCACAAATATATCTGCCAGTTCATTATTTCGCTAGCTAAAAATAGACAATAGACACTACGAAGAAAGAGATGTTATAACCAGAAGAGAATAAATATTTTTTTATTTAATTGAATCGAATACAAAGGTAGGCACAAAAGAGACATCCATTCGACAATCCTTCACACTTCTTTGGCCCGAAATAATTAAAATCCCGGAAATGGATACTTTATATCATTTGGCGGTCGTCCCTGTCACGCTTGATTTCCCGTTCATTTTTCTCTGTTATCCGAGGGAAATTTTTCTCCATCCGTAAGCTTTCGGATGTCAAATTTAGGATACAGGCATTCGTCTGCAGGTACACCATTGGGGGGCCTTTGACGAACAGATGGACATGAAACATCTGCCAAATATAAATTCCCCTATCGGGATTTCATTCACCAAACCCTAAATCACGTGTGACCTGGATGTGCTTGAATTTTAATAACCGTTTTAATTATGAAAATCTTGAATTTCAAATCACATGCGGATTTGAAGCTCATAGCCACAAATTGGGATAGTTTTGGAAGTGTAAACTGCTTACCATTCAGTTAGGTGTTGTTTATAACGATCTATTTAGCATATACCTGGAGAAAACTAGTGCTAAAAGTTGGGGCAAGAGAATTCGTCAGTGAATTAAAAATAAACAGCAGAAATTGGAAAGCAAATAATCTCCTGGGAACCACGTGTGACAGTAACTGTTGGCTAACTACAGGCCAACGATTGGCCAACTTAAGATCTCTTCTGATATGTGTTCTTTATTCGAGAAATTAAACTATCAAGATCGGTATAATCTATATTTTCTTTATAATTGCATTTATAAATTATTAAATAATAATTGGAAGCTTTTGTGAATCAGAAAAACATCCTAAACTCTCAAACCAGCTGCCTCGATAGATGTATGTACATCTTATTCAGTATAATTAAATATGCAGAATTTGGATTTTAATTTTAGAAAATATCTATCTGCAACTACTCTAAAAGCAAATAGCATGAAGTTTTTTGAGTTACGTTCCTTGGCAATACTTACGGGTGAAAATTTGCAGCTGCATTTCCAATTTTTTTCATCTTAATTTCCTGTACATCTAATTTCATATCAGTATATTTAAGCTCTATTAAAATAGCTATTTGGTTTCCTTTCCCGAAATTCCCTCTCCTTACAAGATGTCAACCCCAGCTCGCTCTCAAAATATGGTTGCCCTACATCGGCTTTTATTTATCGAACCAGTCCCTTTGTTCTTTTTCGTGTCGTAATAGCGTTTTCGACGTCTGCTTTTTTCCCTCCTAAAATACACGCACATAATTGTTTTACCTTTCAGCAGGTTGATAAACCTTTGTATTTCCTATTTAATACCAGTTCTTTCTTTTCTTGGTAACTTACTCCAACCTTTATGTTACATAACATCTATTGCCTTTATCTATCATTTTGTCTTTTCCCCAGCATTCTACCCTCAATTAAATTCTTCAGTTATCCTTCTCCTCTCAATATTTGACCCACCTCCGTCGACGCTGAGTTACTTCAATTAAAACCCTCTCCTTCCCAACCTCTTCAGTACCTCTGTGTTTCTTTTTCTATAGACCAAACTAACTTCTTCCATCCTACGTCACACCCACACCTCGAAGGCCTCCGATATTTTGATATCCACTTTTCTTAAGGCCCACGTTTCACACCCATACACAATACACCTCACACCAAGTATAGTACCTCCTGATTGCTTTATCGAGACCTTTGTTCAGTTTCCTTCGCTTCGCGAAAGCTCCCTTGGCCAATGCTACTCTTTCTCGAACCTCATCTTTTGAACTGTGACGAGCAAGGTTTGAAATGGAGACATCTTTGACAATAGTACAAACATGTAAGCTGCATGGGGTCGATCCAGTAATTTTCTCAATAGACCCACTACATCATGCAACTCCAAATACATTACATTACATATAACTGAAGTTCGACAGCGCATTATTTTTGATTAATTATATCACTTGTAATTTTAGTTTGCCATTGAAATATGTACAAATATGCTCCGGTAACCGGATAACTTAAATGAATCACGCCCGAACCACCGAGTGCTAAAAAGTTATTTTGTTTCACTTATTACTATTATTTAGCTCACTTAGACGGATTCCTTCTTTAATTAATACGCTCATACTTAAATCGGCTTCTTCAGGAAATTAACTATCTAGTATAATAGTATGCTATGCTATACCTTTTCGTAAAATTGGGAACAATCCAGTAAGACCCGCTGACCTAGAGAATCTCAACATAACTCTCAAACCCAGGAGCTTTCTAGTGGATCCAGGTGGGTTATCAGCCATTGTGCCAGGGTTAACACACCGCCATATGTAATGTAAATCCTCCGTTATCGACGGACGGTTGGTTGATGCTTCTAGCACAGACACTTGCGAGTAGCTGAATCCTCATCACCAGCCACCCTGTCAACGAGTTTGCATGTCTCCCTTTTACTGAAGCACCATAATGCAAACGATACAGTAATTCCTGAATTTCTCTTAGTCCGTAGGCGTAAGTATAATTCCTCACTATGATTCAAATATACCTTTCCAAAAGATAATTCGGTAATTTTTTATAATTTTAAATCNTGAAGGTAAGCGATTCTGGGTGCAGGTGAATGGGATGGCTCTACGTGTGCATCCTAACGATAAGAAGGAAGATTTCGGTGGTTGACTTCGTTTGGTCAAGACGTTTAATTCTTTCCTCCATTTTAGAATCTTTACTGCGGTTTACAGAGGGAATGAGATATCTGATGCTCATTATAAATGCTGCCATTGCAACCACTACATTCATCGTAACGTACGTAGACTATAAATAAGTCAATTAAATACAATAAGAAAAAATGTAATCACTAATAATTCTAGGGTATAAATGAATGGATTGGGAATAACAAAAAAATAGCAATTAATTCATCAGGACGAAAGAAAATGGTGTAAAAAATTACTTTCAAAAACTCACTATGACGTTACTCGAAAGAGGGTTTGCAGCATTGTACCTATATAGGTAACAGTCAATGTATGAACAAGAATCTCTCTCAAGATTAATAGAATCGCCCCATCTTCTCTCCCATCAAACTTTATCTATAAACGGAAAAGAATTATACATAAAACTGCAACGTTTTTAAAAAATACATCAAGCAGAGATCTGTGAGATTTTAATCTTGAGATATGAACATCGTATAACCTTATTTTAATGCATCTTAATACAAAGGTAGGCACAAAAGAGACATCCATTCGACAATCCTTCACACTTCTTTGGCCCGAAATAATTAAAATCCCGGAAATGGATACTTTATANATCTTCTCTCCCATCAAACTTTATCTATAAACGGAAAAGAATTATACATAAAACTGCAACGTTTTTAAAAAATACATCAAGCAGAGATCTGTGAGATTTTAATCTTGAGATATGAACATCGTATAACCTTATTTTAATGCATCTTGCCCCTCCATTATCACCGACTACGGAATGAGCTTATTTAAATTTAGAATACTGCGGCCTTATGTACACATAAGACCTAAATTTTACTGCTTCCACTTACATGCTGTAGACGGAGAGGAAAACGTTAATGCCAGTGTAATAAAAAAGTAATGCATGTGGGAATGTGGGAACCATAAATGTTTAGTACAAGGGGTACTCCGCGGGAAATTTTTCTTACGCTAAAGATTCTGAAGCAAACTTTTACCGTATTCTCAGTATCCTTAAAGAAGAATGCTGAGGACTATTTAGAGCAGAACAGGTTATGAACGTTCACATCAGATTTGTAGAAATATTCGATATTTTATTGATATGGCTATGAAATATCTTTTCAGGGAAAACATAGACTTTTGAACTAGGCCATTTCCCTTTTCGTGGAAAGAGATGTGTGAATTCACTGCTTAGAAACAGAAAAATATTAATATTTCCCGACAAAATTTAATGCAAAAATTCTTTCATTTGGACAAGCAAGTTACTTGAGTGGATAAAACTATATGAGTATTAAAACACATATTTGAGTTATAACCAAAAACCTTAGCTGCTATATGTATGAAAATATCGTCTAAAACATTACGGCAGTGATGAAGATCTCACGCTTAACCACATGGCTGAATGAATATTCCTCTATTTTTGGTTTTCTAGAAATCTAAGTTAAATAAGAAATAATGGTGTGATTATAGCAAAAGTAACCTTTACGTAAACTGAGATACGTCTATTGATTTATTATGAGTCATTATGTGAGAAATTTGAAGTTAAAAACTTACAATTTACGAAAAAGCGTTTCTGAACTCTTGGGAGATAGTGAAAATTAGTTAAAGCTTCTTAGCTACTCTAACTATTTCTTCCTGACGTTAAGAAATTTGTAATTAATCGATAAAACGCCCACCTCCTCTTATATATGGTGCAAATTGTACTTCTTTTAGATATTCGCGCGCAGACCTGAATCTGGAAATACCCGATCATTTCATAATTTTTCACTTACGTTTACGCTTGAATCTTATGAAATTACTATTATAACAAATATAGGTAATTACATTTATGATCACCGAAAACGGTACCAAAAATATGTTCTACTTTTCAAAGGATTCGTCATGAGATTTCTGTTTAAATGAGTATAGAGAAGTATATTGAATTGACGAAGGGTTAACTGTTACGTGGCATGCCCGTGCACCTTATACATGTAACTCCTTACCCTTGCTAAACGGCGGAAATCCACTTTCTCTCAACCGCGAAAGAACTCCGGAATTTCCTCATCGAGCCAAACTCGCTTGACCAGTAGCGAGAAAACAGTTTAAAATTTTATGCGAAGGGTTGAATGTAAACCTAACAAAAGCCCTCTCCTCCACACCCTATTTCTCTCCCGTTGCCACTTTTTCCAGCAATCTACCGCATCGTAAAGACCTCCAAAAACACGCTGCGTCGCCCTTCCTCTCAATGTTTGCCTGCGAGAGAAGACAATCTTTTCCGAAGCGAATATCACACGACATGCGTGTCGTCCTCCTCTACAATTCGAAACCTCATGGAAAACCGATTTCGTTTGCGGGGAAATACTTAGTCCAGTCCCTCTCAAACACCGTTTATCGCGACTTGGGTAAATTCATATTTAACCCCTCAAAAAAGATCTTTCACCCCCATTTCCCGCTCTTCGCCCATTGGCCGGCAGTTGTTTCCTCCTCCTCAACGCCACCTATCCTCCCATCTGGAAACCTCACGTGAAAATGAAGGGCTAAAGCTTTTGGATGAGGTGGATGTGGTCATCATAAGGAAAAAAGCTAACCTCACCGCAATGAGCACGCTTCCGATCTCTATCCCATTCCTTTGCGCGCAGACCCCCGCCCCCAGCGAACATCCCCCCTAAACCGATTCAGCAAACTCCAATCAACATCAGCAGATTCCTAGCCCGCGCGTTCTCGAGGTTCTCTCAAACTGCGCCGTAAGCCCACCCGAGAAAGGAGAAATGTGAATGGGGGATGAGGTGTATTAGGCAGAGCCTTTCCCGTGCCTCTATGCGGGAAGCAGATAAAACGAAGGCCGTGTATGTAAATGCGGAGCGATAGCCATCTCCGGATGGAGAGGAGGATGTGCTAAAAAGTGTCCTACAACGCGTTGGTGTCGTGTGAGGGCTGGCGATAGGGAAGATTTCGAGGCAGAGAGGCATCTTACCTCATTAAAACAAATAAAATGTCAAAAAGGGCAGATGATGGTTTGGGTTAGCCTGGATCGTTACGATAAGAGATCGCGATTATCTCTTCCTGAAGGTAAGCGATTCTGGGTGCAGGTGAATGGGATGGCTCTACGTGTGCATCCTAACGATAAGAAGGAAGATTTCGGTGGTTGACTTCGTTTGGTCAAGACGTTTAATTCTTTCCTCCATTTTAGAATCTTTACTGCGGTTTACAGAGGGAATGAGATATCTGATGCTCATTATAAATGCTGCCATTGCAACCACTACATTCATCGTAACTTCGTAATGTATATTTCATCGATATATTTTAAATATTTTTCGTCGGAGATAAAATTGTCCTGCACCATTCAACTCTCAGAAAATATTAGTTACCGAATCATTCATTGATGATAAATAATTTACTTATTTTATTTTAATATAACTTCTCTATGGTCCAATTTTGTGTTAATACATGAACGTGTTTAATTTTCTCCAAAAACTGGGTTTTTTTATATTAAGGTTAATAAGATAATTTCAAATAACAATGATTACACCATCACATCGAGCGAAACTAATATACTGCTGATTTCCTCTGCATCCATCATTAGTAACAGTGTGCTCAATTGTTTTACATATTGCTTGAATTCATCACACAATGTTTTCTGAGGTTAAGTGAAAGAGAGGCCATTTGGCCTAACCTCGCCATAATAGTAAAATAGTAATAATTACTTTTACCCAGAAAAAAAATCGCATGAGAGTTCATGTTTGATTCTCTCGTGATGGGTATAAAAAGATCCCTGAAAGCATATGTATGGAGTACAAAGTGATATTTACTTGATTCCTTCTCATTTTTATGGAGCCTTGGGTAAGAAGTTCATAGATAATCATAGTATGACTGACTCTACCGCAAAATATTTCAATTGTCTCAATTATTTAATTGTTCTTAAATGCTGTATCGTTTAAAGAAGCGGAAATTCGAATAGAAAAGTCTTCACTTAAATTTCACTTTCATATTTCGCTCGACTTCTGTCAAAACCTTATTTCAACTTTTTATTGTACGTTCACTAAATTTATCTTTCCACGCACTAAAGTTCTATTTACTGTTTTAGGTCATAATGGATATGCAGAACCATTATCTTAATATATTTAATCTACGCAAAGTTTTCTGAGAACAAAATAACAAATAGCTAGCTTTACAAATTAGCATAATTGGAGACGGTATAATTCCGGTGTCTACATTAGTTATTGAATAATATTTCAGATCGAATTTTACCCACGAATTTTATTTTTAGGATGAACGCTTCGTAAATTTTTGCAGAATTCGTATTCGATCTACAAAGTTCATAAAGAAACATAATCAGGCTAAACCAAAGATTTTCTCGTAACTACTGTTTTTGACGGATTTTTTTTTCTAATATACTGGCAGTGTGATCTTTTCACATTACCGATCGCTTATACATACACTAGTTTCCGTTCAGATAAATTATTAAGGTCTTTATTAAGGCGAGATTAAAAGGCACAATGTATGTTAGTATTTTGTATGAGGTCTTCGTACTAAATATCGTTATCTATTTCACTTTGTGTAAATAGAATCGTCGTATAATAGAATCAAAACACAAATCCCAAAAGTGGTCTCACTAATCGCATCCACAATACATTCCCTTCCACTCACCGGTTAATGGTGTTGGGCAAACCCCAACCGTCACTCTATTAACCACTATTCTCCCTTATTCGCTGGCCTTTGGGAAAAGAAAGGACTGATGGGAAATGGGGAAATCAGAGGTTAACACTGGGTTTGGGGCGCAAGGGGGGCGGAGGTGATTGCCCCCATCCATGGGAACTTGCGAAACAAGCAATTTTATGATTTTCCTAAGATATGACGAAGATTTTAAACTACATACTGATAAGAAAGAGGAAAGTATCTCGATTCGCTCCTGCTCAGGGAAGAGAACCAATATTCAAGAGGAGAATAAATATACTGACGGTTTGAAACAGAGGGTAAAACCGAACTGGGATGATTAAAAATGACAGGAAAATGGAAGTAAGAGTATCCTAAAACAGTACCTGATTTGGAAAGTCATCGTTTGTCTAATATTATCGTTTAAAAGCAGAAATTAGGGTTCATAGACAGGTCCGGCCATTTGCGCTCCAGTCATGCGTCTGCAGTAAATTTCTGCCACTTTATATAAATGATAAATTTCAGTTCGCAAAAGGATGCTAACTGTAGCCTCTACGATATGAATATCTCTACAACTGAGAAAGTAGTATTTATATATTGGGGATATTTTTTTCAAGGAATGTTAAAATATGTGCTCCACGTATCTTAGAAAACGTGGCAAAGAGTTAATATTTCATTGCTTTCCCGCAATTTCTTGCTCCTTTTCCCAAAAGAGTATAGCATTTGCATTATTTTCTGAATAACTGATCTGAGATAAGTGGCTACGTTTTACGCTGGATGCAATGAAGTCACAGCGATAAAGAAGTTAGCGCAAAAAAAGAAACTTAGAAGCACTTAGACTATACAATTCTATTGACCAATGACACGAGCAACAACTGAAATGAAAACTTTTATTACGTTTTTAATTAAAAAAAACATGTTTATTGTTGAGAAAACACGAAATAAATGTGAATTAGTTGGTTGCTATTATTTCTGTAAAGTATTCAGCCCGAAGGCCGGTTGGGACCTCATCCCCTCCACCATCAGTTACGAAGAGGTAGGAGAGGGAAATGAGGTTTACTAGGTAAGATGAGGAGTGAGGTAGCTTGCCATTGCTTTTCTCACTATGGCTACTATTAATATTAGGTAAATATCAGTATTTAAATTAGTATACAATTAACCCTGAGCTTTAATTGGAGCTTGCAATAACCAGATACCCCTTGGTATGGACTACAACGGTTTATACGGTGTAAGGTGAGTGTGAACTTGTGATACACACAATTCGTCGAGTTATAAAGCAAACTAACTCCCAAAAGAGTCAACACATATCAACATATATTTTTAAAAAATATTCATACAAAATTAGCTCTGCCTATGCACGCAAAGTAGCTCTATATTCTCACTAATATAGCTACAAAACTGAGCAGTGGTCTCAGATTCAATTAATGCAATTTATTAAATCCATGACGTTATTTTAACTAAATTAATACTATATGTTGTGGGTATTTGAAAAGTAAATACACGGATAGACTTCCCATACTTTCTGTTTCTGTGGCAACTTTTAAAGATGCATAAATCAGATAGGAATGTTTTTTTCATATTGAACAGTAAAATGTTAAAGTAACGAAAAAATTACCAAGGTTGAAATACAGGGAAATGCAGGAACTATGGGAAGTTAGCACCGTTTCCAAAGCTACGTAATATCAAGATCAACGTTTGATTTCCTACTAAGTAAACAGACATTTCAGCGATTTTCACAGTGACCTAACGCAATAGCTCCGCATGCTCTATGCAAAGTATCTTATAAGTTATTGGTCGCTAAACCAGTTGCGTACGAAATTGAAAATTTCGAAATTGAACTTCCTAAAAATCGAATTATTCTTCCAAGTTCAGTCGTTATTTATATTATTTTACGGGTTCTCCATAAAACAGAATAAGTGAACTTGTTCAGCAAACTTAAATGCCCCTTCATGTAACACAGGACCTGATATTCTTGCATTTAACCCTCTCGTTATAAAAAAAATGATTAATAATAATGTATATACAGTGAAACTTGTAACCTGTATACAGCGGAAACTTGCCCATTACGGAAAAATTTATCGGTCCCGACCTGCGGGGTAGGATCCCCTATCCAGGACTTCGCACTTGTATATCACGGAAACCTGTCCATAACGGAAATTTTTTCTGGTACCATACGATTCCTCTATAGAAAAGTTTCGCTGTATTTCATCAAATTCAGCAGACCGACTTTTTCAACTGAAATCTGGCTACTACTTTTCGAAACGAACCAAGTACTCTGATTTCCCTTTTATTCTGCAGTTAACCGCAATTTCGCGAACTCCAGATTTTTTGCAAAATTTCTTTTACTCTTTCTTTATTTAATCAATCCGCATTTTTCTTTAATACTCAATTCTTTGCATTTGCACGCCATACAGGATATTGGCTGGAAAATCTGATTTAAACTTTTATACTGAATTTCACTCAGGTGATTGAAATTAGTGAGTTGACATAAAATTAGTTTAGTATTTGATTAAATAATAAGAATTTTTTTACTTATAATCAGAAATTACTTGTTTCTATTTAAAACACGCCACAGAAACCTGCTAGGGGTTTTCAAACGTAGATTCTCCCTTTACGTTCGCAAAATAAAGACATGACTACATAATGGTACTTGAAATAGCTGTGGCCAAAAATGCCGAATTTCCTTCTCTTCATTAACTGCGTAGCACCCAGTGATTTTTCAGTGGTGATTGACGAGGCAAGATTTGGGAATCCCTCCACACATCGAAGGGCCAACCGTGAGAGATCGGTATTCCGTAGGTCTCACAGTCAAAGAATGGAAGGTTTGCCTAAATGGCTCCACTCAGATAAAGCGTAGTTTTTAATAATAGCATCATAAATCCTCCTAATAAGCTTTGGATATACAGATCCAAAGCACTTATAAGTGCTTCAGAGGATGAAGTCACTCCTTCGAGATGTAAACTATGCGCTCATCCAAGAAAATAGAGGAAGATATACGTTCCACTAATGGAAGATTTTAGTTCCATATTGAGCCCTGATTTACAAAAATATACATAAACTTCCGCATTGGATTAAAAAAACGCGTGCAATACTTTTCTGCATTAAACTGGTTACTTTATAGTAGGTATATTTCGTTGATGGTTCCTATTGTAGGGGGTGAGTGGTCACAATAGACAGGTGGGCACTATATGAATACAATTTTACATGCAATTCGTATCACTTCTCCGGGGGGAGTTACAAACTGGTCACATTAAGCAGATGGACACCATAGGAAGGTGATCACATTAGCAGGTTCTACTCAATTCTTGCATTTAAGATTTTCTCTGATTTTGAAAAAAAAATAGTTAAAAGTTATTTTATTCATTTCATAAAATTTAGTTGTCCGTCTTTCCCGGTTGAGATTTAACAACTCTTTTTGCAACTCCAGTTTTCTCTGCAAAATATTGATGGTAAGTGACGATTCTAATGGAATCGTTTAGGTCATGATTTATTGTTTCAAGGATGGAAACGAAAACTGTTTTGCTGATGTTGTAATAGTAGTTACTCATTTCGATTTGTTTAGATTTGTTTGAAAATTTATAAGGGTTGAAAGAAAGTTAAAAAAGAATAAAATTCACTTCGTAGATTCCGCAAAAAATTTAGCGCAAGGCCGGTTTCGTCGATGTTTAACATCGTCATTAGAACGAGAATTCGCAATGCCTTCTTGGATGGCGAAATGCCCATAAGGAGAATCTGTATTTTGATGGCTATTGTTGTATTTTATAATATTATTAACGTCATAATTATCAAAGTTGAAATTGCATCTCGTTTCAACAGATGTGGCCGGAAAAGAATGAGAGAAACCCATGATCGGCAGTGCGTGGAGAAAGGGTTAAAAGAAAGTCAAGAGAGGGTAGTTTAGAGTTGGATGATGAGCACGAAGATGAATATTTTTAACAATTGTATCAATTAACGGTGAAAATACAAGCCCAAATGTAATTTAACATGTATCACTATAAAAAATAGAATAATATGCATGGGAATGGCAAAGTATCAAAATTGAAGTCATGGCTACGTATTAAAGTATGTCCTTACACGTAAAATACACTTTCGCTAATGAAAGATTCATTTCCGCTATTTTTTTACAGATCATAACCTCTGCCACGTCATTTTTGCGAAAATTAACAATCATGTTCTCTTCCTGTATATTACCAAATATCACCTCAAAGAGTAACTAACTCTCTTTAAGGATAGTTAAGCCTAAAAAAAACGAATTCGAGTCGGGAGACACTCCTAAACAAAATGTCGCGAGTCTCTTCGCGCTCCATTCCGCTAATATCTTTTAAGGTCCCATAGCACGAGAAAGGCCCCATTTGACCGCCACGGGACACAATTCCGAATTTCCGCGAAAGGTGGCGCGCGGAGGCGAGAGTGCCCGAGGCACATCCTCCGACAACCACCACGACTTCGGTTTCAGCCATTAGGGCTAGGAATGTCGCGGGGTGAAGGAAGAGGGCGGGAGACAGGGGGAGGTGCTATAGGAGGAAGGCGACTGAGCAGATGTGTTCGTGGCGTTAATTACGGCCGTCGCTGATGAAGAGAAACTGCTTCGGGGAGCCGGGCTCTCACATCGTAAACCTGTCGTCCCTATGGTACTCCCTACTCTCTCTTGGCAGCCTCCGTTTCCATTTCCCGCCAGTTCCCTGCACCTCCCAAAGGCACCCTTCCGCCCAAAAAGAGGCAGCATCCCCGCCCCCTCGCATTTACCCACCCACCCTCTTTCGGGCTTCACTTACACCACCCTCCTCCCACGGGTAATGCCCCGGAGGGTGAGAAAGTCGGGAGGGACGGAGCCTTGATGGCCCGCTCCAACGTAAATTGCCATCTCACATAGAAGTGCCCATTGCAATGGATCCGGAGCTGCCAAGGGAGTAGTGGCGGGACTTCGTAACCGGGCTTTACGGTGAGAGGGTGGCGTAATGCACGGCAGCCTGCCTCTCCGGGGCATCCAATTCTTCCTCTTCTTTTGACGCCGCTGCGGGCACTAAAGCGACCGTTAAAAAAGGGATCATCCCCTGGTTTGAAGGAGAGGCCGCAAACAGTGTCACGGAGGGGAAGTGAGAGGTTCTTTGGGTCGTAATTTCAAAGAGCGATAAATCCGAGAACTCTGCATATCACCTCGGAGAATGCGACAAAAGACCACCGCGTTACAATGATCGGGAGGAAGCGAGCGGGGAGAGATGAGGAGAGAATGGGTTGGTGGGTAAATGAGGAAATAGGGCTTCTTGCGAGAGAAATGGCTCGAGGATTGGAGGAAGAAGATGGAGGCGGAGAGGGAAGGTGATGATTAGAGTGGGGAATAAGGAAAAAGGAAGCCATAAAAGACGGTTCGGAATGGGAGGATAGAGTGAGATGGAGATTAGGAGTTAAAGGTGAGGAAAAAAGGAAGGGAAATAGATAGAAACCCTAAAGGATTGGGTGTGGCTGACGAGGTCGAGGTTCTGAAATGTTGCGGAGCCTGTGCAGAGGGTTTGAAGAAAAAGTAATACGAGATGGAAAGGATGCTGGATTAGATATGGCACACAAGATGGACAATAAAAGAAGGGAAGACGAAAATTGCTGCAAATGATGAAATATCACAGAACTGTGGGATGTTTAAATCCACGATTTTTAACATATTTCTAGGGATTGATAAAAGATGATATAATATAAGCAACGAAACTGAATAAAGTGGAGTTTTTAAAGTATATAAATAAATTCATCGTACCGAAACAAACTTAAAATCGTTATACTTTTTATCTTAGGATAAAGGCACTTGGTGACAAGTCTAAGATATAGCTGAATCTGAATTGAGGTTAAGATCAACTCCGCATGTAGATTTTCTTCCTTTCTGTGCTTAGCTTTAGTAGATAATTGCAATTTTATTTATTTACATAAGATTTTGGTAATCATTACGAGATAAATTTCATTATGTTTGTGTATTACTACGATCTATCCAAATTAACATTCACTCGTTTGAATAAAGTAGTGTTAGAAGTACTATTTTATTTTTTTTATATTTCCAAACATAATAAGTAGAAATACTATATCATGATAAAATATAAAAGTTAGTGAAAAATATAGTCAACAAGCTTTCCAAAATACGTATATTTTCAAAAACTATATCAGATAAGATGTTAAAGCTTTGAAAGTCAATCTTAAAGTAGCAATTTCTTATTTGGCTAATAAAAAATAAAATCTAAAAGGATTTCTATGAGTTCAAGGATGTTTTAACCAGATGAATAATTTTACGACAATCTTGCGGGACAATTGTTCAGAAATTTACGACTTAAATAAGAGTATTCGCCTTTGGACAGAAGCCTATCATATCATTATGTTCGTTACTAGGATCAGTACTACTTGAATATTTATTACCTCCCGAGATATTACCTTTACAGAGGAAAGAAATTTTGAAATCACACTTGATCGTACACACGTTTCATAAACACAGTTTAATTCGAATAATTAAAATACGAGGCGAAAATATATTGATGCAACTGAATACAACATGAAAATATAATAATTTTCCTATGTACTCAATTCTCAATAAAAATTATTTACAACATTTTTAAAAGCAAAATCTTTGTTGTTCGATTCATTCTGCATAAAGAAATTGAAATTGCTATTCTTATTATAATTACTGAAAATCCATTTCCTCTCCGAATTTGTTTTCCTCACTTATTTCATGCTAAGTCTTGCAATTCCTACGAATGTGGGAGAAATTTACGAAGTTACCACCCTACTTAATTCGCATTAATTCCATTGATAGTTCTCTGCTTTCCAGAATACAATTATCCACTACAGCTAAAAACACAATTCAAAATCTATATTTCAGACATCTTTCGAGCAGATTTACATTAATAGATTAAAATTAGATTAGAAGAGATAGAAGCCAATACAACTTAGATGGAATGGATTTACAGATTTAGATAAATGGAAGAAAATAAGATGTTTGCATAATATATATTGAAGTAGACGATTTATTTCTGTCTTCGTTAAATTTGTATCATAAGAACACGCCAAAATATTTAAACATTTGAAAGGTTATTGGGAACATGTTCCTTGCAAAGAGTATGGTGTGATGGCTCAATGAACCAAGTGAATAGAATCTACTGAATCTGCCTTTAATAAGTGATAGTTTCCTATCATGAAGAACAACGAAAAACAGACTTGTGAACATAACCCCATCAGATATCCGAAAATTTTCTAATCCAACTACGAGTAACTATTTATGCTATAAATTTATTCTACATCTTCTATATAATTATTCAGAAGCTCACCGACCGATTAATAAAAAATAGTACAAAGCTAAGGAAATTTGCAAGAATCACTAGTTCTGCGGTGATTTTCACCTTTTACAAACTCCTAGCGCATTAAAATACTCAAACACTTAGGAAACATTCAACTTTGCATCTACACTGCCGTCAATTTTTTGCGGCACTATTACTATCCCTTACGGAACACTATTGTGTCGCGACATACAGTTCGGTACACACTGATCTATTCAAATAACTAAAAAAAGTTTTTATCCTAAGCACAAAAAATAATGTCTCTAGACTCCCAAGGAACTACAAAAGGCCATGAAGAATGAGGAAATTAAAGAGAAATTTGGATCTAAAAATGAGTCGAATGGAGGGATCTCTCTGGAATAGATGGGACTGCAGAGTGAGAAAGGAGGAGGTGAATGGATGGAGCTACGCAATAAGAGCGTTTGACGTTTGGAAGAGTGGATGTTTTGGAGCGAGAAGGTTGAGGGAAATGCATGAAGAAGACAGAGAGGGAAAGGCTACCACCTTTACCGTTTACACTGAGGGTCTGCGAACTCACATACTGGCACTTTGCCAACCCGAACACCGAATATCAAGTAAAGCAATACCCGGGGACAAGGTTATTTTAATCGACCTTACATTTACACTCATGAACACCGAGACATCAAAGAAATCAAAATTTTTTTTTATTTTTAATTATTTCCCTATACTGTATTTTAATTATTTATACTTTAATCTTCAATTGAATGTGTATTTTGTATAATTAATCAAAGATAAATTCAATTGAAATTTTTAATAATCTTTGAGATTTCTAGATTTACTTTCTTC
>KZ308362.1:347281-365462 GCA_000376725.2 Ladona fulva | reverse complement strand
TGACAAAGATTCATCGAAATTTTAAGATTTTTATTTATTTTTAAAAGTACAAATTGAGTTATACTTATGGAAATACTGACAAAGAATATTTAAAATTTTAGGATATGAATTTATTTTGAGATTATTACTTGCTTTAATTTTAATTCTTTACTCTATCTCTTGTCATCTAATTTCCAACATCGATGAGTTTTTAAATTGTTTAATACTTGGCTGTATGCACTAACATAGGATCAAAGCTGTAGCAGATTATTCGTTGATCTAGTGTGTTCAGGTTAAGTAGACGCGATGAAAATAAAGGAATCGTGTAGAAAAATATCGAATCGATCATTTTCATCTAAGTAGTATTGTAACTCAAGTATTCCGAACTTGCTACTCGTTTCAGACCAATGCATCCGCTCGCAGACCGGAATTACACCAATGCGCGCTGAAATATGGATAGAAAAAGAAGGCTAGCATGGAAGTGGAATGAAAAAGGGGGAGAGAGAAATGGCGCAGTGATTGAAGGGGATATGAAGAGCGAACGTGCGTAGATAAGGAAGAAGGATGGGCGGAGAGCAAGAAGCCGTGGGGGAGGCAAAGAAAGAGGTGGCGTCGGAAGACAAACTGGTAATGAAAGCGATGGAATCTTTTTCGGGCTTAGAACAAAGATGAACAGGTTGGCAAGCGAGAGAATAGCAAAGGGGTTGGACGGGTAGGTGGTGAGATAAGGAAGACGCATGATAGCTGCTCCAATGGATTTCTGATTGATGGTCTTCCCCTGTCACTATGCCTTCTCTGCCCTCACATCCCGTCTCCTTTTTTAAACGGAGCTTTGGATGCAGCCGAGATGCACCGATTTTTTCCAGACTCGACAGCTTTATTGATGGCGGTTCTTGAACATATTCGTGGGAGGGTAAACATATTTATTTCGACGTCGCATGCTACGAATGTGTGTGCACGAAACCACATCCTCGATGTAAGTTAATAAGATGGCTAGTTGAAAGTAGGTTATCTTTGCTCAAGAAAGTTTCTTACATTAGAATGTCAATGCGATGCGGGATTGGATGTTTCTGTTACCGAAGTCGAACAAGACGGGTTCATTGATTTGGAAACTATCTCCAGGTGCACGCATGAAGAGACACCAGAGTTGATGTAATCGATGAATGATTTGCTAGGATAATTGGGCTGTTATTTCTAGAGCAGGCTTAACATATTTCTCCTTTTGGATCTTAACTTTATGACCATCACTTTATCATCATCAGGCACCCATTTCCTGAAGCAACTTTAGCTAACACAGTCATATCCTCTAAGAGAATTTATGCAAAATTTTCCGTTGTGTGTTTCACGTTTTCAGTTTACTACAGCGCTTATGGGCAACACCGTTGGCAGATTTACTCGTCTCTCAGGGGCTATGGAATGACGTAAAAACTATCTCCATAAAACCGTCCACCTCAAAATTAAAATTATTTTTTATATTTTGATGTTGACATTGCATGCGGATATCATAAAATTCCCATATTTTCACTCATAAAATCGCTAACTACTTTTTAGTAAATTTGCTAAGCTGAGCTCGATACGCCTTACGCAAAATTATGGTCAGAGAAACTCGATAAAAACCCGTTGACAAATGAAGACGTAGAATTTATAATAAATTTTTCCGTAACCTATGATAATTAAATTTGATTTATTTACTGTATTCCAATAAAAACTAGGCTGATGTAACGAATTTACCAAAACCAAGGTTTGTGGAGATATAATTACTGCTTTCTGGACATATCTCCGATTTTATCATCAATAAGATAAAACCATTTATCAAAATCACAAATTCTAACGAAGACGAGAAAATTCGGAAAAGTACTTTATAATACCCAAGGAATATGCTACTTTTCGTGTTATCTCTACTTTGTGTTATGCAATATGGCTAGAACTACTATAGGATATACAAACCCCGTACCGTAACCAGCGTTGTGAAATCAAAATCAAATCAATTTTATATCTGACATATAAGTGTTAATCCGGCATTAAACGCGGCCTTTACGCCCGCCTTCCTATGACACGCGGATATGACCGATGAGTAAAACATGGCGATACAAACATTTACAAAGTAAAAATGAAACTTTGAGATTTCTTAAGGAAAAATGTCAATGATAACCAGAGTATGAAAAGTTACATATTTAAATAATTAATTAACCGCGGGTCAAATTATCGTAATACATACATTCTATTTCAACGTCTGATGAGTATCAGGAAAATGCTATTAAAACTTACACAAAAGTTAATTTTCTGTTCATTGAAAGTGGTACAGACATCTGCGTATGGTATAGGTATCTGCGTAACAACCTGAATCGACATTTTATAGTAAATTTTGTTGTAGGACATAGCTTCCAAACGTTAAGAAAACGCGTTTCTATAATTGTATAAGTCTTAGAACTGTACTCACTTATCAGTTACATTGCATCAATTTACTGAAAATTTTCTTCACAATCATTCTATGAAATGTATTCCTGCACTGTAAAAAAATAGGATGTTAAATCGTCTTTACAACTGAAGCAAGAAGTGAGCTTCTTCAAATCAGAAAGGCATTCGCGAACAGACACATGGGTGCGATGATAACCCAGACAAAATCCCAACCAAAAAATCGACAAGTATGTGTAAGAGAGACACAATAATACTTCAATAACCGTGAAAAGCGATTGAGCCAAAACTACGTCAAAAATAAATAAAAACATAGGGCCAGAACCCCGTCAAAAAATGAAAAACTTGAAATCCTAACCTTATACGAATTTCGACTGCAAAGCTGTCAACATCAGAGGTGGAATGCTGGACTCCACCTCATTTTGATCTTATTTCTGGAAGACACATGGGTAATATCAAAGTCACACAATTTCTGATTTCTGTGAGGTTGTTGCAAAGAAAATTATATCATAATTACAACCGAAATTAGTAGAAAAATCTAAGGATTCTAAGACTATGTTGCTCATTTTTCACTGCAAATGTTCAAATGCTTGGTCCGTAACTTCGTGGTAGGACTTAATGAAGGACCTAGGAAAAGTCGAACTTTAACAAACCATAAGAAACCGGAAAATTTTAGCTAAGCGACTACAGTTTTGACTCAATGTCTTCATTACTTGATTACTAATCTGTTTACTTTTATCTAAATATGGTTAAATCATGAAAAAAATGTGAGAGAAGTGAATGCTAAATAATGACCGAATTTAAAAAATCTTTCTGGATCTCTTTTGAAAACTGTATAACTGCCGGAAGTGTTTCAAATGAAGATGAATAGGTGGATTAGAAAAATACTGCGGGCGTCAAAAGTACATACACTGCATACTTGACATGGAAGAGTTACGAGTTAGATACAGCGACCTCCAAAGTTTTTGGCAGATGAGCAGAAGTCGAATTTGAGTCAGGAAGACTCCATTCGTCAAACGTCACTTCCATGCGGATAGGAGTGAAAAACTCCTCTTTTGAAACTACCTCAGACTTCACTCCCTCAATGCCATGTGACGTTTTACTCGTATTTCTGCCGTTAACTTTTATATGACCTACACAGTGTCAGCTACGCATAAGAAAGAGTGCATGCCATTCAGAATCTTAGTGGTTTTGGATTCGCATTTCGTGCTACACGGAGTAGAGGAACACGTGATCTAAATCTAGCAAAATATCAGAAAGACTTAACATATTTATGTTTAATCTTAATAACGTGAATAACTGCTGCTGTAGCTTCATCAACAAAAAATCTGGAATCAAAACATTTCTTGGTTAGCCCATGCGTTTTGTAAAGAATTGCTCTGAGTTAGAGTTCCTAAGGTGTTTCCAAAATTAGATGAGAATGATAAGATGAAAGAAAACTAAACTTGCTGGATCAAATTATAGGAAATAAATAAGATATAAAAAATAGACATGGATTCGATGAATGAAACATGTACCCGCGAATTCAAGACAAAACTTTTCCACAAAACCTATCATACTGCGCTGCAAGACGACAGGTTTTGTGGAAAATGGTACGATTAAATAGCAAATCTTACAGAAATGCTCTGTCACAAGTTGGGAACCCTTGAAAGAAAAGAGTTTAAAAGCCAGGTTGCGATTGCTTGATAAATTCAGAGAAAGTACATTTGCGAAAGAAGTGATCGGTATTATGCGACCCTTCTTTCGACTACGAGCGTAAAATAAGTGAAATAGATGCTGTATCATTTCGTTCTAGAGACTCATTCTTTCTGCGATCGGAACACGACAACAATAAGCTGAAGAAGTAGCTCAAAATGTCGGTGTTTACACCCCCTGCCACACATCAAAAGCCTTTCAGGGTAATGTAGATGAACGGTTACTTGCGAAAATCCGTGAGCACGTTCTATTACTGCTCTAGCGGCCAAGACGTGCACTAAACATTTCTGTTAGCATTACGTGATTCGCAGGTAAGGAGGAAAACGGTGGTATGATTTGAAACAGTTTGGGACAGTTTGGAACAGGCGAGTTTATGGAAATAGGTAATTATTGTAGAATCTCATAGTACCTCAATCCAATAGAGACAGCGTCTTGCACCATTGGAGTGGTTTGAAGGTTAGTTGGGTCTACGAATAAGATAGTCCAGTGAAATGAAAGGTTTTTCTGTTTCAACTAGATGAGCAACTAGGTGACGTTGAACCGATTGCAAGCATTGACTATATAAAGATATGACTGCGAGCGTTAATGCATATATTTTCGCATTTTTACGCTGTTCTGTACAACAAAAACGGCAAATTATTTCTTGTTGGTACCTGTTGGATCAAAGTGCGCGCTGTGGTGTTTCATGCAATGTTTTCCGTGTTGACCGTTGACTGGCGCTGGTGAAAGCTAATTTCCGGCGGTTGCCGTAAATTAGCTTTAGCAAGAGCATATTGACTGTAGCTCTATCTCTGAAACAAGTAAATGCTGTTCTATTAGATATCATACTCCAAATCTGTAAAAATCACTCTAACGAAAACTATTTTGTCATTTCCTAATATATCTTAAACCATTACCTGTACCGAAGAACTTTGATAAAGTCTTCTTTTGGATAAATTAATGATGTAGAAGCCGTATACCTTGTTATCGAAATGAATCCCCATTAAATTTCTTTATTCTAAAACTTACTATCGCTACAAATAAACATTTGTAGCGATAGCAAGTTTTAGAATTGTAGTAAAGGATAAGGAATCTATCATCCCTGATGTATTTCGAAATGAATGAAACACGTAGAATCTTTGAGTAATTTTGTAATCGGTGATGCCTCCTTCAACCTCTGTGGCGTGATTTAGTTGCCGTCTCATTGAATCAACGACCTTAAATAAACCGGAAGGTCGCTCGAGAGATGTTCAAATACCTCTGCTACGCAGCTTCAAATGCTGAAAGATGCGGAAGAGCACTGGCTATCTGCCGACCATTCTTATGTATTTATATTCTATATTTTTAAATAGGGTTGAAATCTGGAGAACGTGCAGGTCAGAGACGAACTTCCTTCTTTGTCAGGGGTATTTTCACTAAAGGGTGGTCCAGGTGCAGTAAATGCTCCCCTAAAGCAATGTTTATTAAAGCAAGAAGGATATTTATGGGTCCTGACCTATCAGTTTCAATTATATGCTGAGAACGGTATTTGTAAAAGTCCGTTTTGTATTTTGTTTTGTAAATTTGTAAATATTTATGGAAAATTTTTGATAGTAAAAAGAGTCACCGAAAATGTATTCAGAAGTGTAGAAAATCATAAAAAATCGCAAAAATTTAACGAATATAAAAATAGTAACACTGATAATACTTTCACGATGATTCTGAAAGAGATTGCTTGTAACGCTGACAGCAGCACAATTCCCCGGAGCTTCCACACCATTGCTACAACAACTTGACTGCACGATTCCATTTCGATGAAAGATCTGAACCCCTTGCAAGTGCAGTATTTGTTTACTCAAACCATTTAAACACTTTTGCAGTTATCTTTTGCTATCAGAGCTCGTTCAATGTCAGTTTTACATTCCAGTCACATCATTCATATAATTTCGTTTGAAGACACTCTTCCGTTATCTTATTATCTGCGCGAATCTATAAATATGACGGAAACGACCTCCAAAGTTAGTCCAAAGAGCGGAATACCGTAATCAAAATAAGCGCTCTTTGCTACTGTTTAATTTGGAAAAATTAGATATCTTAGCAGAAAAACTAACATGTACATATATAAGGTAAAGAGAGGACATGAATGAAGGCTGGCATAACTGTTCCTCCCAAGCATATCCATTCAAATCGGAGTCCGACTCAATGACTAGCTCCGTCTTGAAAAAGGGAGGTCGATTCGACGTTAAGCAGCATTAATCAATCACATTAATGTGTTGAAGATAGTCTTCTCGGGCTGCTAACCGGGTGGCTTCTCGGTGGAATGCCGACGTTTCGGCCGCTATCACTGCGGCCATCCTCAGGGTTGAGTGCCTGTCGCGGTTTGTTGGTCTCGCTCATATAGGGGGAGCCCCATGGCTTCTTTCACCTGATTGGTAGGTGGCCCATGGTGGCGCTCCTCTCTTGTTTTTTGGATAATGGGTTTCCATGCTGGTGGAAGTTGGAAACCGTCGTCTCGGTTGAAATCATTGTTGCTAGTTTAATTTAACTTGACTCTTTGATGATTCTGTCCCATAATTTATCTGTTTGTGCCAGAATCTTGGATTTCTCGAATTTTATGCTGTGGCCGCTTTCGATGCAATGCTCGGCGATTACAGATTTGAGTATAATTGTACTGTTAAAAGATTTCTTCTTTGCAATGGAAATAATCTCCAAACTTGCCTTCAGTTGTAATCGATCAAATGATGATGAGGACGAAACAACATTTAATAATTAGTTGTTCTCACCTTCCTCTCAGCGTCCTCCGTGAACCATTTATGTGATTTGATATTCTGTTTCCATATTTCCCGTCAAAGCCCATCTTTTTGCATGAATATCGGGTAGACTTTTCTTAAATATCAGATAGTAATGCTGTCAAAATCACAAAGGGCAAGAGATGATTCTTGGACAGTTCGCTGACTAACGATCCATCCACTTGTTTGCCAAGCGTAGATAGTCTCCAAGTATGGTAGCCTCACTAATGGAGACCTGTTAAAGGGAATTGGGTGGCTTCACTGTTCCTACCAACAGCTATATTAATTATTGGCACTCGCTCGACCTTAGCAGCGTATTAGTTCTCAATAGGCGATCAGTAACAAGTACATACATTCCAGTCAATCGGCTCCTTGTGGATGGGGAAGGTAGCTTTCCTTCCGCGCGTACGACAAATGATTGTCGGAATTACCAACTGTGATCTCCATCAAGGACCAAAAGGACCCACCGGAGTTAGTGCAAGCCTGCCGTTTTCATTTTCCATACCAACGAGCCAAATCCTCCAACCCTGGCCTTGAATGTAAGCAATGCACATCCCGATATCATCACATGTTCCACTAATGCATCGAAGTCATTGGCGGACCCAGAGGGATGCGTAGGGGGCGATCGCTCCCCCTGGGTGACTTCCAGTACTAGCAATTTTCCTGAGCGAGACCCAGGACAAATACAGTATTACGAGCTGGATCAAGACGGTGGGTTGGGTGGGTAAGAATGATATAAATAGGATTGAAAAACAGCGGAACTGGGTCGCCGGTTAATACACGTGGAAGGAAAAACAATATAAGCGGAAAAGGAGGGAGTCTCGGAGATAAAAACAAGAAAAGCTGTAAAAACAAATGAAACGAGATATAACCGGATGAATGAAGCAAAAATACGCTGGAACGGAATAAAAAATAATAAAATACGCTGAAACAAATTGAATAAATTAAGAATATGAAACACAATCGTAAAAATGAAATGCGATGAAATAAATTAAATGAACAAATAATTAAATACACTACGACAAACGAAATTCACCAACACAAATTAAACCTGCCGAAAAAAAATGTAATTGTTGGGACAAATGAAATATTTGTAAGCAAATGGATTAGTGATGAAACGATCTAAAGCAGAATTAAAGAAAAATACTCTAAATCTAGTAAAATTAAGCCGAAGATAAAAACCGACAAAACGAGCGAAAAAAATAAACGTGCTTCCACCAAAATCAGCGCATATATCCCGGATCCCGTAACTACTTTCATACGCGCAAAAAGAAAACGACAGAAACATTACAAGGCATTAGTAGAGGACCCAGAGGTTGCGATGAAGACGATGCCCCCCGGTGATTTGCTCAGGATCTGGCGAAGAACTTGTTCTAGAACCAGATTGTGAATGGTTACCACGCTCACTATGTATCTGCTACATTTATCACGAATAGGGGGATTTTAAAAGTTAATTGCAGATAAGTTCATAAGAAAATTGTCTTCAATCGTCTATATTTGTATCACTTGTAGTAATCTAACGTCTGTATGTCTAGATCCGCCCCTGGTCGAAGTAAAACAGCATGTGCGTACGCAGTAAACTTATCCCATCCTAGGGTATATAAAGTCAGGCTTACCCTCGTTTTCCACAAACACAACAGAACCGAATGCCATACCAATGTATTTTCAGTCATAGAATGGAAAAAGAAAGTTGCTCTTTCCTCAAATGATCTGATTTATATAGTGTAGTCTATAGTCTTATAGTATATACTATATTATAGTATATACTATAGTATAGTCAGTCTTTCCCTTAGATATTCTCATCCAGGATATCTACTCTATTATCCATTCAGATTACGATAAGGGTATCGCCATCAAATTTCTTGGAGATAGAAGACTCTTTGGAATTATGGGGAATGAAACAGCTGCCAAGGAGGCCTTGAGAGATCCTGCGGCAGCGCTAGTTTCATCTAAGGATACAAGAATTACTCTCTAGAGTCCCTAGAGCCGTGGCCCTAACCTTGTTATCGAACCTACCATTGAACCGAATAATACGTTGAACCTCATAGATTGTGTATCAGCAACATGGTCCGTTTTAGTCAGAAGAAGTCGAGCAGAGGTGATTGCCATCATACGCTTAATGAGTGGGAACGGTGCCTTATCTCATTTCTACCTCTTTTCTGGAAAGTGGATTCTTTCTCGTTGCGATGAACGCGACTTTGCCCTCAGTATTCGACTACTTCTGCTGCACTGCACACTGAAGAACTTGGCGAAGCTCGTAAATGATGAGTATCAAAGGGAACCTAGCCTTAACCTTAGGAGGTCAATTTATGAACCTTCGCACTATTCCCAAGAAAAAATGAACATAAAAAAAGACTGACAGGACCAGAACGAACCTGGAATCTTTCACTTTTCGTGTGGATGCTTTGTTAAACTAACCTAACAAACTAGAGAATACTCTCAAGTTGTTTTGGAAGACTTTGTAAGCAAGGGCAACTATACCCTTAGCAAAGTCTCACTCCTTATGTGGAAGATTACAGGTACGCGTCTGGGTCCTGTCAGACATTCTTCATGTCCGCTTTTTCTTGATACTTTTCCTAGGTGCACGCCTTTACATGCAAATTCACCTTTACTCTTTTCTTTGTCTCCAGAATTTCATTTAAAAAATTGGAAACTTTGAATTCCAGCTACAGGGAGATTGTTTTTAAACGATTGTTTCTACATATTAATCGTAGTTTTAAATTGGTGGTTAAAGTATACAGTATAGTAGTTATTTTCATATCTGAAAATGGTCTTAAGATAATGCCGTAGAGCAAGAGTGGGAAACCTCTATTCAACGGAATGCCACATTTATCACTTGGTTGCATAAAATAATCCACATGTGAAAACATCGGGAGATTACTGAGCCTATATTGAAATAGTTTAACAGCTAAATTGTAAATGTAAAATTAATTCATTTGCTGCCGAGTGAACTGAAAGAGGATACTTTCCATTTTATTTTCCACTTGGTGGCAATAGCAAGAATGGGAAACAAAATTTTGTTAATGCACACATTTGTGCGTCAAAAAAGCAAACGACCAAGAGAGCTACGTTTGGCCTGAAGGCCATAGGTTCTCCACCTCTGCCGTAGCCAGGTGCAATCACCAATTAGTAAAAATGAAATGGTGCACAGTAAACTCAGCTCCAGAGGCGAAAAAAATTCCTCAGTTACTACTACTCCTCATTTGAATTTATAGCAGTTTTGATGCCTGAAATTTGCGATTCTGATCATTTTGAATAAGCCTTCCTCATATGGATAGATATTTTAACACTTTGTGTCAACTTAAATTTAAAAATAATATTTCACGGAGAATGCTTATTATTCTAGAGTAAACAATAATTATCGATCGATATTTTCTCTTTCTCCTAGTAATCAATGAGGGAATATCATCATACGAGACATTATTAGCTAAGAGAACAACTACTTTCTTCTAAGGAATAACAGGTATGAAAAATAGCGATATGACTGAGACTTGAATCCAAGTCTCCAACTTTCCGGGTTGGTATTCTAACCACTGAATTACCATGCCGCATGTCTTCCACATTGTTTGGGAATGCTTGCCTAAATGGCTGCCAATTCAGGCATGGGAGACCTGGATTCAAGTCCAAGTCATGTCGCTATTTTTCACACTTGTTATTACTAGGGTTTCAGCCACATGGCTCTTCCGTGAATCACATTAAATCATCATTAAATACACAAAATAAATGAAAAAGAAGTGTAAAATCTACTATGCAAATCTGTTATAGCCACTAGAAACATTGGAATCGACAAAATGGAACGCTAATTGGAAAGGAACAAATATATACCTCTTTACATCTATGTAGGTAACTTTTTCGCAATTTTTGTGCCTCAAAATACGCCAAAGTTTTTATATCTCTTCCTTCGACCGCAAAATAGTCGGAAGGACTTTTTGAAACTTGAAATGTAATGATTATTATTATTATTAGTACATACGCAATATATAGTCCTAGCAATATTTTATATATTAATATGTTATAATACGGTACAGTGAGAGCACACNAGATGGATGAGTAACTTTTTGCCTATCAATTCGAGCTCATGACATATTTTACAATTAAATTCTTATCGCGTTAATTAAATAATGTACTAAGTTTACTGATATATTTCTAAAATATGCGCAATAGAGCAATGTAAATTAATGAAACATCCTAAATATAAATTTATTTTCGAAATAATATATCATCCTTTCTGTCGCACTTGACGTCAAAGTTCTATAGCACAGACTAAAGAAGAAAGATGTCATACCACGAAATCTACTACGAAAGTTACATTAATTTTAGTTGATGCCAGGTCACGCCTAAGATTATTCAAATTACTAAATATACGCGGAACCTTTCCTCCATTATGTTAATATTCAGAAATGCCGTGCGCGTTTATAATATATCCCACGATTCTTGGTTGTTAGACTTTTTTAACATTCCTTTTTTGTCCCTTGATGGCACCAGAGACGTCATCTAATATTTTGAAGACTAGATTCAATAATTCTTCTCACGAGAAAATATATTATCCAATTTTGGAAGGAAGTGAGCGTAATGAATGTAAGGCGGAGTGACAGCGGTGGGGGAGAGTAAGTGGTAGGCGAGGAGCGTTGTTAAAAGGAGTGAAAGAAACATTGAGCGAAGGGCGATGAAAGATGTCGGCTGAGGACAGGAGAAAGGCGGAAAGTTACCGTCTTTCCGACTCTTTCGAATTTTTCTTCTGTCGCTGATGATTTAACATCGCATTCTATTCTTGTTGGAGGGACTAATTTGGCCGAATAAATCACACGCCGCTCGGGAACATCGCACCACCTCGAATAAAATTGCTCCCAGATCAAATCCTGCTGAAGCGATCGTTGTTTATGTGTCCATTTTGTGACTCTAAGCGGTGATTCAATTTTCCTCGTCTCCCTCTTTCCGAGTATATCGAGTAAACGACCATTGAATTTGAAATCTCTCCTTACTCTGATATCTTACTCTTGATAACAGAGAATTGCAAGCGGTAATGACAGCCATAAGAAAGTCACAAATTTACTTCTGCACCCTCGCGGAAAATAATGATACCTTTGCTGATAGTAGGTTTAAATCTACAATTATTCATTACCACGTGCTTTATCCAGATCGCCTTAAAATATGAAAACTATATTCACTCATTTGCTTAAAAGAAAAATATATTTCATTTGCTGTTATTACCTACAATACCTCAAGGATAAACGGAGATGAAAAAACCGTAATGAGGGACGGGACTCGAACCCAGATCTTCCACTGTCCGGGTTACTGCTCTAGCCAATTGTGCTATCGTGCCAGAACAATTAGATATGCCGTTCGGAAGATTTGTAGCAAATGCCGTTGAATGCTTTATAAAACGATTGTGAATATTCATTTTGTACAATTCTAAAAAGAAATAGCTATTTGCTACTTCCACAGAATATTTTTAATTAAGTTAGGTAAGTTAAGTATTGTTGAGTAAGTTAAATATTTGTGTCTGAACTTCAGGACATTTGGTCATAGCGTTGAAACCGGTCATTAAAATCTGCTCTCTAAGTCACAAAATTCTTTCTTTTAACAGGAAAACGGGGAAGGGTGATTTTGCGCAAGATGGTGCGCACTCAGGAAAAATCGCAAGGAAGAATGGACTTGAAAAAAGTCTGACGGGACCGGGAATCGAACCCGGTCCCGTCAGACAGATAGATGGGCCCTCAACTGGCGCCTAATTATAAATCCGCCCCTGCCGTTCAGGGATTAAGTTCGATTTCGAGAAAGTTAAAACATTAAAATTCGAATTTAAAACCTCGAGTAATGAAATTCCTTCTGTGAAAATAAGAAAACCGAGAACTTAATCTATAGAAAAAGTCAATTTCTGGTATTTATACCAGTGATTTAATTATCCTTGATGGAGTAAAATACATTGAAATTACTCGTGGGTATAAAACCGTGGAATTCACTTTCTTAGGAAGACTGTAAAGAACAAAGAGGCGTGCAGAAGATGAAGGTAAAAAAAGAATCAAAATCGATGATAAGTCAGTAGACAAGGGCGTCATTGGGAGCAACAATACAAAGACGTGACGAAGTTGGCAGAGCAAAGGGTGAGAGAAAGAAGCCGGGAATTGAGGGGATAGTAAGACCCTTGTGTGAGGAATGCGGGTGCTTAGGGTAACAAATGAGCGAGGAAGAGGGAGGAAGGGAGAGAACGATGACGGGGAAGAGCGCTCCATTGCGGACGAAGAGATTCAAGCATCAATCGCAGAGGCTTTTGCCTTCTCGCTACCCTGCTGCTTCCCGGTCAATGAGGCGGATGGGCTGGGAGAAGGGGTAAGCGAATAGAAGGGAAATGGAAAAAAGGGTGGTTAGAATTGAGGGAAAATTGAGATGGAAGAGTAATGTACGTGAATATGAGAGGTGGAATTAGAGTTTCGAAGAAAGGATTAATAAGAGGTTTAGAGGAAGGATACGGGATGTAAAAAGGTGTCTAGCCGCGAATAATGGCCTATCTGTCAAATTTAAATGAGATAAAATGACGGTGACCGAAAAGCTTGGAAAAATTAACTGAATTCTAGGAGGGTTGAACGAGCTGGCAGATGAAAGCAATACTACTTCCTTCTTCCTCGCATACAATTTTATGTAAAAATGTTGTTTTGTATAGAGCATTTTCAGTACTTTTTATTCTATGATGTACATGAAAGGATTTTAGAATATCTTCTCCGTTCCCAAAAACTATCTTGATAGGGCCTATAAACTGAATTTCATTTGTAATAAGACCTATTGATCCGGATTACGTATTTGTTTGATTAACATTTAATTAAACTTTAAAGTAATCAAAGAATGGAAACTTTAAGATAAAAAATACTGCTTTTATCTTTTTATCGCGAATTTGCCAAAATGTGAATACTTAGTACTATTTGGTCAGCTGAAGTCATTTTGCACCTTCATTCAAAATGTGGTGTAGTGTTGAATCGAACCCGGGACTACTTTCACTTGGATATCCGGAGGCCGGAAGGATGTAAATTGCGATGCATTACAGTAAAATATATACTTTGTTACTTGAAGTATCATCAGCCATTCGTCTTCTTATAGCATTCTAGAAGCATATGCTGCACTGTACAGCCTCAGCTTAACTGAATAGTTATCACTTACGATATGACTAAAAGTTTATACAAAAGAGTAAGAAATTAATCGATTTTAAATTTTTTTAAAAAAGAATAAGAAATTAATCGATTGTTGATTCCGAGTTCATGCATTTTCCCATAGGAATACAGTGTATACTTAGGTCCGTTTAGAAGCAACGACAAGAATTGACGATATGAAGAGGAGGAAAATTTTCAGAGACTTTAAATATTACAATCACGAACAATTTGTAGAGATGAATCTCAGGGGCAACAAACCAGCACCGTAATGAATTAATGGAGATGGATGAGTAACTTTTTGCCTATCAATTCGAGCTCATGACATATTTTACAATTAAATTCTCCATCAAAAGAATATAAAATGACAACTTCCATATATTACACGATGCTAAGTTTTCTCAATGAAGCATTGAATGTTGCAATATTAAAATTTTCAGAATAATATTCACGGAGGAGGCCGTCACTTTGTGGAATTTTGATGACATCATGAGGAATTGTTGTTCAAAACCTTGTTTTTTTCAACAATTCCTCATGATTAAAATTTTCTGTTTCTTACTTTGTAAGTTTTCTTAATTGACTATCTTCGCTTTAACGTCATCATGAAGGTTTAGTAGATCGATTAGAACCAGAAGTTGAAGATATTGCAAACTTGCGCGTTAACTTGAGACCAGTTTCATAAGAAGGAAATTACATAAAGATTCACATTCTTACTGATGATTATGGATTTCGGCTTCGAACTATGAGAACTTTGATTAGACCGAATAATTTTGTTTTCAATAATCTGTCCCACTGGCCTAAACTAAGATGCGAGATGTTATTTTCCTTATTTACTTACAAATATGTATACTATATTTAATCTGGTTTATATTTTCCTTGTTGAGAATCAACGGGCACTTCAGCTAGTCTATGAAGTATCAAGTTATCGAGAAGTATCGCTTAAAAAGTCCTAAAGTTAACTTCTAGTACCTCAGAGTTAACGATACAGAGCAAAGTATTCCAAGCTGTGTGCCGCAAGACGTGTACCGCGAAAAGAAGTAGGTGTGGCGCACAAGTATAGTGGTAGTGTTGGTGCGAAGCTTTCAGTGTTTGCAAAGTGAATGTTAATTTCCTCACGCCGTAAGTTGGCACAAAATTGAAAAAGTTTACTACAAAACAATGGATGCTTGAAAATTCCAAATTTTGTGCCATTCCTGATTTTTCAGTAACTGCGCTGCTATTATTGACGTATAGGAAAATACGTTACTCCCAGGTTAAAGTGAAAAATTTTCGGTTACCTCCTGGTTTCTTGATCATATAGATTTTTGAGAGAATTAACCATCTCCTTAACCTTAATAAGATGCACACATCATTTCGCCAATGCCGACATTTAGAGAATAAACACTTTACTAAGATTCATTGGCGGATCCATGGGGAAAGATTGCCTCCCACCCTTCATGTACATGCAGTATCAACTACTTGCAATAGGATCTGACGAGGACATTGAATTAAATCAGACCTCAGTGGAGTTTCTCCACGGTCATTATACATCTATTAGATATATCACGATGAAACGGCATTAAAAAAGTTAATTGGAAATGAGTTCATAAGGAAATTATCGTAGAACATCCTCCTTCCTATGATTAAAATTTAAAAATTATTAAAAAGAAACACCCAGTACTTTTCCACAGAAATTTTTTATTTTACGACCGGTTTCACAAGCGAATTTGCAAAATGGAAGTTCGCTTTTGCAAAATTTAAAAATTTTACATTTACGGTATGCATTGTTTAATGATTAACAGCAAACCTAAAATTTAATTTTGTCTGTGTACCGCAATACAAATTCCCAACCACCAGTGTGCTATGGGGTAAAATAGTTTTTATCTCTCTTAGACTATATTGAAAATTATGTAAGCTTCTCAAAAGAGAGGGGTTTAGGTTGTAATCGTCCGATAAAATGTGAAAATTAACAAATTGATTTAAAGTATCTCATTCTTAGGTATTAAATATATGTGTTATGAGATATAGGTTGGTATTCTGTTTGTGTTCCGAGGTGATGATTTAAACTTCACGACCGGATGTTACAATGAGTTCATTTTATCGCAAAGGAGTCTTTCTACAATTAATTTATTTGAATGAAGACATAAACGGAACCATGACTATCTTTCCAGACCTAAATTTACGATAGATAATCTTTTTCGCGTGTATACATTATGAAATCCGGTAAAAGAAAGATAAAAACATTTTTCAGTTAAACACATTCGGTCATGCAAAATTTAGATAACTTTCACCTTAAGCGCACGGAAAGAAGTACAAACAATTACTTTCACGCTATGTTGATAGAAGTTTTTCGCCTTCTACTGAAACTGCGTGCGCTTTCTTCCCCTTCCGTGGATTCCTAAATCGCCTCATTTGTATGCCTTTTCCATTGCAGCATAAGAACATAACAAGCCCCTAAGCGATAAATTACTACCGTACGTTGAGAGATTTTCTATTAAGTGAACGTGCGCTGTATCTTTTCCAGAATGTTTATTATCGTGCAAGCAAGCGAATGGAAAAGTTGAGGTTGCAGAACTGCGAATGTCTTTTTAGCGGAATCGTCATGCAGAGATAGAATTTCGCGTTACTGAGGTAGAGATTTTCCACGACGATGCGTTTGAGGAATCGAATCGCGGAAAATTTCTCATATTATAACGGTGAAGATATTTCACTCATTCAAATACGATTTGAAAATAGATACATAATTTTAGAGAAGAGCAATCTGATGAATAACGAAATGGCATGTTAGCACGTGAGTTACGCGGGCAGCAATGACGGAAGGTGAATTTTTACTGCATGTGTAATATTGCTGTAGCAATTTATGTCATACTGTTTAAATAATTTCAAATATTATCGATTACTAAATTTTTAATATATGTATGTACTTTATACTCAACCTTTCATATATCATTACAATGCATTGCAGTTAGTTGTAGCTGCGACCAAGCGCACCACTGCCAGCAGAAAAAAAGATTAAAGATGAGAGACTTCTTGTAAATTACAACTTCTTGTAGATGTATATAAATGTATGAACAAACAGGTACCAGCGAAAATTAAAATTGTTTTCCAATGATTTATAATAAAGAATAAGGAAACGTATCTTGCTATTAGGGGCTGTTTTAAGGAATTAGTTTCTGGCTCATGCAGTTCCTGAAATATCTTATATCTGCCCTTCCTAATATCCAAATCCTCATGAGTTTAATATTTCAGCTTTTTGATGTCAGTATGATATCATTAAATTAAACTTTTTTAATCTCCTTAATTCCGGAATCATCTTACTTCAAACTGTAACATATTTATACAAATAATTTCAACGCCAGTTTACGTTATGCTTAGAATGCATGCTTGTATGCAGACATAAATGTTATTACTCTCATCTTCCCTTCCTTTTATTTTTATTGACCTTGATTCCTTATAAAATCGGACATCACGTCTTCTTCTCAACTAAAACCTCTGAATTTTGCGTAAGCACAGCAGGTATATTTCACCCAGAACAACAAATCAGCTAGATTAGAATGTACGCTGGTGTGTGGATTTTTTTAACCATTTACGAATGGGAAATCTGTGACTATTGCTTCAATTGAATAATTCACTTCTTTACATTAACAGCGTATAATTACCCCTTTTGTTTCCTGTTGCTGACACCATTCATGGAAACCAAATCATTCTATTTACAAATGCGTACGATTCTAAGGATGAATGGAGGATTCATTGATTGCTTTGATGAAAGTTCAAGACTAACATTTCAATAAAGTAATTTAATTTTAAAGTATTAGTAGGCTAAAAACCTTCCCATACTGTTAAAGAATATCTGGGTATATTCTGGTATCATTGACGATTTTTAATTGCTTTTCTCCCCCATATGACTCCAGTCTCCAGTCTACTCCAGTATATATATGACAAGGATCAATTTCTGATATTCCGTATAGTGAATTAATTTGTATATATTACCTGTTATGTTACCTTTTATTGACAATGATGTTTCTGCTATGTATTACAAACTTTAAAATCTTCTATTCAATTTCTACCACTTATGATGCAATCTATTCTTTATCACTCTTTCCTATATATTCCGCAGGTTTTTCACATCCCCCTTCTCTTCGTGGGTGTTTTCCTGCTGTGGAGATACTTTTTCTGTGCATAAAATATCACAGTTTTTTACTCCTCCACAAAAGCATTCTTTCTTTC